>CM046816.1:22175144-22376159 GCA_025617385.1 Murraya koenigii
TCTTTCTCTTTGATAGTTCTTGAACTTGATTCTTTTATTAGGCTACACAACCCCTCAAAGTGGAAATTTGGGGGGGAAAAAAAAGAGAAAGGTAATTAAGTAAATACTAATTATATGATAACAACAATAACAATGGATATTAGGGGATTGTGATCATGATGATCATCAGGAAGTGGCAATGCAGTAAGGCTCCCAAAACAAAAGAGATCTTCTTGGTTCTTTGCAACTCTTTAACAAAGGAACCCAGTAATCTTCTCTGTTTCCTCTCAAGACTAGTAGTTGCTGGTGCTCTTGATCGTTGTTATTTCCCATTGAGTTCTTGGAGAGAATGAGCTTGTTATTGTAATTATTGTGGTTATTTTCGCTGTAGTCGATGTTGTTGCTGCCGCCGCCGCCGCCTTTGCTTTGAGCTGCAGTCATGGGCTTGGGCCTCCAATAGTACTCATAAGCATTGAAAGAGACTCCGCCACCTCCTCCTCCGCCAGCCGCGGCCACCACGGCGGCTTCCGTCACCGTTCCCGTCTCATCTCCCTCCGCCGCTGCCCGTGCTTTCGGGATTATCCGGGGCATCGGTGGGAGTGATTTTGCTACTATGGTTGGCTTAATATCATTCTCCGCCTCGTCAAATTTGACCACTTCATTAAACTTGTTAGGCCACGTTGGGTCTCTATTTGCTAGACCCATTAAAGAACTCAACCTATGCACATTAATCACTCTACTTGACAGCAACTTTGGCGGTGCTTGCTCCATCACGAATGCTGCTTCTTTCTCTTCCTCCTCTTCCTCCTCCTCCGCTTCATCTTCGTCATCGCTTTCCTCATAGTCGTCGTCGTCGTCGTCATCAAAGTTCTCAAACTCTTCTTCCATTTCTTTCACTTCCTCTCGTTCAGTCTTCGGACGTACTTGCTCTGTGATGTTGACGAAAGTGAGCACAAGGCGGCCATCTTGGCGCTGAGCTAGGAAGTTGGTGGTGGAAGGAACAGAGACAGCTTCAAGAACCAATCTGCCATTGTCCCGGCGAGACTGCATGCGAATGGACGAAGCTCCATTGCCTCGTGAAGGAATCGGAGGAGGGAACGACCGTTGTTGCGCCGGCGATTTCTTGCCCGCAGCGTAATTGTACTTGGGGATTGACATTGCTTCAAACGCAAAACACAAACTCTGTTCCACTCTCTCTTGTTGCTCTTGCTCGGTTTCTTTGTCGTCCTCGCCGGATTCGGATGAGGGGTAAGATGAGAACCCGTCGGAGCCGGTCTCGGATCCGAGGCTCTCGGTGCAGATTTCAAGACTCTTCTCGCTCAAAGAACTTGCTGATCTTTTCACGAGTGGGTGAATGTAAGGGGGAGCCAGGGGTTTGCTGTCGGTGATCTCTTGTGACTTCTGTTGAATGATTGAGCTCCATATGTCGAATTGGCCTTGCTTTTGACGATCGAGCTCTTTCTTCTTGGCCACCTCTTCTTGAATTGAGCTCCAGATATCAAATTGGCTTCTTGGCTCGTCATCATTCGTCTCGTCGCCGTCTTCTTCTTCTTCTTCGTCATCTTCTGATGATGATGAGTCTGTGATGGAACAGATTGAAAATTCTTCAGATGAAGCAATCTTCTTCATGGGAGAGAACCCATGTTGGGTTAGCCATTTGGTGGATGACATGTGATCAGCTGATAGAGTTCTTCGAAGTGAAGAAGATGAGTTAGTGCTTCTTTCATCACAATTACCGGAGCCAAGAATAGAACCGATTCCTTGATTCTTGGTGATGGCCATGGCCTCTTCTTCGATCTTCAAGGTTGAAGATAAACCAAAGCTCTTGCTCAGAGAAGACATATCTTATGACGATGATGATCTGAATCACAAACAAATTTCAGCTGCACAAAAAATAATAGCAAAATTAACAATGAGCTTGATTGGTATTACAAGTAGCTGCTAGTATTGAGAACTAAACAACAAATAACAAGTTACAAAAGATAACATGATACACAAATATGTGTACAATACAAATGATGGATAATTTGTTGAGTGTTTTTTGTGATTTTTACCTCAATAAATGCAACAGCATCCAACAAAGGTCTGCAAATAGACCACTGGATGCAAGTTGCTAATGAAAGAGAAGAGAAACTTGATGGAGATTAGATGATGATGATGATCAAGAAGAAAGCTAAAATGTGTTTATGTTTTTTTGTGTTTTGAGGAAAGAATTTTAAGAGCTGATGAGTGGCTTTGATTGCAATGGGAGAAGGGAATGTGGGGGTATTTGTAGGAGGAGAAAAAGCCTAGGAACCGTGTCTCATGGGGCCCGCCACAGGCCACCATAAATTAAAAAAAAAAAACACTCTTTTGTTATATTATTATATTATTAATTAATATTATTGTTTACAGTTTTTCCCAGATCAGAAAAGTTGGCTAATCATATATTCAGATAGTGAAATTTGATATAACGCTTACAGAAATAATTAGTAAATAGAGTTGGTTCATATGCTTAATTAAAGACAAGGTAAATTATTGATACCAATTTATCATTATATCTATCAATATTCTGTCTCTTTAGCATTTTTTCGAAAAAACTTGGGTATTAAAGAATAAAAATACATACGGTATAAACTAAAAAGCTGCAAACGCACACTACTCTCTACTTCATGTGAAAGCGATAAGAGTGAGATCATTGTTCCCTTTTTTTTTTTTTTTTTTTCCACTAGTAGAGAATAGTAAATTGTGGGAGATTTATGCCATGTTTGATTACATGTATTACCAAATGTGGAAAGAATAATTATTATGTTGGTGGAACAACTACCAACAATCAACAAAATAATGGTGCTTTGGAAAGAGAAGATTTTGATCGGCAGGTTTTTCTTTTTTGGATGCTGAACTATATACAACGGTAGCACCTACTGTACATTGTTTGAAAATTTATATTAAAAATCAAAAATTCTACTCACATTCTGTTAATGGCCAATTGCGGATGATTGAATTCAACAAGAGGAGGTGAAGTTGTCATCTAACTAAGGATACATTCTTAGTAATATATACTAAAATTTAACTAAGTTGTCGTCTAAATAAAGATATTTTCTGAGTAATATATGTTGAAATCTACGTTGTCATCTAATTAAATATGTATTTTGAGGCTTTGTTTGGCATTAATATGAAAAAAAATATAACTATAAAATAAAAATTAATAGTATATAATATAATTTTTAAATAATAATTTTAACAAAATTATTAAATATATAATATATTTTTTATTATACAAGTATAAAATCAAATCAACTTAATTTCAAAACTATAATAGATAATGTTTACCACATACTTTAGTACTATAACTTTTAAGGTACAGTTATTTAACTTCAATCTCAAACGGGACCTAAGTAATATATACTGAAATCAAACTTGATCGACATAAATTAAATTGTATATATTTAGAAACATATCTTATATAATCATATAAGAATATCATGCAACAGTAGTGTCGTTCTCTATATATAATGTGAACGATGTTAATTACTTACTAAAATCATTTAAATTCTTGTACCTAATGTGTCGGTTTGTTTAATTAGAGTTCAAGAACTTTAACAGAAAGAATTTAGAGAGTATCCAATGTGTAATCCTTCTCGAATTGCAAAAGTTTGATGATAGAGAATGGTGGAAATCATTTGATTTTGGTAAGATCTTAGAGAAGAAGAACCTATAAGATTGATGATGCCCACCCTTTTGTCTGAGCCATAACGTGTCAAGTTTTGGAAGGCAAATGTTGACAACTGTAAGGAAAAATATATGAACAAGAGCTGGATGACAACAAATTAAGGCAACGGTTCCTAAGAAAACCAGCTCTAGTTTCTTTCTATCTTCATTTTCTTCTTTTCTTTTCCCCTCACATAATTCAGTTTCCACATAAATATATACAAGGTAAAAACCATCAAGAAATTATCATACGTGAAGCTATGAATAATCTAATTAACCTAAGATAATTAAAGAGGGTAGTAGAAGCTCATGAAAGCAATTAAAATGAGGATTATTGCAGCATAGAATAACTCTCATAAAGGAAATTAAAAAGGGCATGCAAATAGGTACCAGAAAATAAGACAAGTAAGATTACCAATTAGGTAAAGCGCAAAAAGTGATGGTGATTGTGTGGGTGCATGAAAATGGCTTAAGGAGGAAGCAAAGGAATCACTTTTAAGAGACCAATTACATGATTGGGCGGCCAAAAAAACCCATGATGATCACCCAAAGCTTGATGAAATAAGAATCCATCTTTCAAAAATTATTAGAAAAAACTGAAATAAAAATAACAATTAATATATAATAATAAATACCCAAATTAAAGTTGGAATAATAGTATGTGGAAACAAGTCATGAAGTTGTCGTGTCGAGATCTTGAGGCCCTCTCAGTCTTAATTTTGCATGTATAATAATAATAATTAAGAACCCTAATTTGTCTTGGTGATTGTGGAAGGGTCATGTGGTTTATACGTATAAGAGGGAGAGGCTAATACGTCGATAATATATCACTCATTAACTATTTATATACCAAAAAGGTGTTGATGTTGATGAGTTCAAAAAGCAATTAAATTTGCATAAAATGAAATTAAGCAAAAAATGTGAAGAGTGAGTAAACGTGAGAAAGAATTTTTTGGAGTGAGAAAGAGAGGGAGCCATAAAATCAATCAAAGATAATGCTTTGCCACAAACCGAGGAAGGGCAATGAGAGACTAATTGGATGTGTCTTGTCTGCTTTAAAGCCAAAACCATAGGCAAAGCAACACCACTCAATACCTACACATGCTTATCTACTTTCCAGGCTCTTGTTTCTTAAAAGTACTCATGCAAATTGCAATACGGATCGACTGTTTACTCAAATTTATCACACGGCCATACTAAATTACTAATTAACTGAATTTAATGAATTATCACTAACTTGCTTTGATGTTTTTTCTAAAGTTTGTCTCCAATTTACCATAAGAGATAATTTTCATAAAAAATATCTAAAGAGAAATAATATACGATTGATTGAAAATAATAAACTTGAGATATTTTTCTTAGTTAAACAAGGTAATTAATATAAAGGGAATCTCTCTATTAACACAATTAATAATATCGAAATAAAAATTTATTAAAATATGACTCTAATGAGTAAATATAGAGTGATTATTTACACTACAAAAATTATTTTTGAATACTCTATTACTTTGTATATTTATGTGCTAAATTTAAAATTTAAAATTTTACTTTATACCCTCTTTAAAATACTAAAAATGACCTTACTTAAACTAGTTAAATCAATTTAATTAAAATACCAAGTAATCAATCTACTTAGCACACCCAAAAGAATTAATAATAATTTAGTATATACAACAATGAGATCAAATTATGTTCTAAACAAATTCTTTAATATAAGTTTAAGTTAATTATTAGATTTTGTTTATTAAAGAATATATTCAATATTAGTTTTTACACCCTAATTCTAAAAAAAAATTTGGTGATCTGCCAAAGAAAGAGAGAGAGAAGAAGAAGAAGAAGAAGTACACGGAGAAAAAGAAAATGATATGTGAGTATTCAAAGTAATTATATATTGAAATTATTAAAATTATTAGAGTTATGACAACAGAATCATATATTGAATAATGAGTATGCTATATTGAGTGTTTAGAATAATTATATTATGTTAGTTTCTAAGAGAGAGTTCTTAATAATAATTTATATAATAGATAGTTTTTGTAATAAAATAATTTATTAAAATATGTATGTTCAATATTTTTTTATTACAAATAGCCTCACTCTTAATTATATTGACATAATAAGAAGTTTCCTATAATTTTTGAGTTTCTAATTGAGGAAATTTAATTGATAGTAATTTTATCCCGTACTCAATGTTAGTATTTTGAAATTATTATAACTTTCTATATGTAATTTATATTGCTTAATTTCCTTGAAATAGAAGAAATCATAAATGGGAAATTTATCGACAAAAAAGTTTTGAAAGTGAAAGAAGATTCGATAGGTATCTATAGGGTGTATAAAAAAAAAACAAAGATACTCAAGACAAATAGAGTGACTAAAAGGATGATGAAATATTCATTCCAAAAGCTGTTTTCCGGAAAGCAGATAATTAACTATGTAAATAAATAGACAGTGGTGCTAACCACGACACTTCATTGGAAGAATTAGATGGAACATAGAACATATTATAAAGAAAATTCTGAATTCCATACATAGTTAACGCTATGTCTGTTTTTGTTTATTAAAATGTTTCTAGGCCTTCTTTTTCACTTTAGCCATTTTTATTAGTCTATGCTCTTTTATCCTAATTATATAACCATAAATGATTCTCGATGTCTGCATTTTATAAAATATAAATTGTATTTTATCTTACAACAAAATTATTGTTATAGTGTAAATCTATATTTTCTTTTTGGGAACATCGTCACCTGAGAATTACTATTTAAATTATTACATAATATTTTTAACTGTAAGTGAAAACAACAAATGCAAAATGCAAAATACAAAGAAAAAAGGGTCAAAATTCTCTCTTGATCTAATTTATTATCTTAAAAAACACAACATTGTAATTGGTTGTTAATAAATAAGAATGCAATAAATAAATATTTTAACCATAAGAAAAATAAAATTACATACATGTTAAAGGATTCTTCAAAACTCAAATTATGATAAAATTCTTATTGCTAAAAATAAGTGTAATAGAGAGAGAGAGTGTGTGTGCAATGTACTTGCTCACATTTGGATACAATCACTTATTAATTTAAAATTTTCATTCAACATGCTATAGAGTCTTTGTTTGAATTTATATGGTTTTTTTTTTTTGGTCTCCTTCTGTATGTAAAAAATAACGAGAGATACGCATGGAATGTCTCAATTGTACATGAAAAGAAGGATAAGAAAAGGTATTCCAATTTTTCACTCCCTAAGTCAACTCAGTATTTGATTGGTTATTTGAGTCGAATCATTACGTATATAAAATACTTTTAGTGTATAAAGACAATAAAATAATAGTACTATATACATATATAATGTCACAGTAGATAAGAAAGTAAAAAGAAAGTAAAGGAATAAATTTTAGCTGCAATTGTTTATTTTGAACATTTTTACTGGACTCCATCTGGATGAATCGATTCGGAGTTGACTCACCCATTTTAAAGTAAAGGACAGCAAATACTATAAAAAAAAATTTCTACAATATTATCTAGGCTCTGTTTTGGTATAATTTTTATGATGGAACTTATTTAAGTAAATTTTTTATTAGTAGAGATTTTACGAGTATAGTTTTTATTATAAAAATTTAGTTGTTTAATTGTTAATGAAAGCTTTTATTAAAAATTGTAAAATTACTTTAATAGATAAGTTGTTTTAAGTAATGTTATAAAATGAATGAAATAAAATTATCAAATAAGTAAACAATATTTTAAATATTTTAACATTTAAAAAAAAAATTAATCCTTTATTCTCAAAAGCTCAAAATTTGAGTTTTCGCTAGTATGGGTAAAATAACTTATTTAATTTTTAAAAATTATATTAAAAAAACTAAATAACAACAAAAATTTTGAAAAGAGCTTATGAAATTAAATAAGTAATTATGACTATTAAATAAGTCATAACAAACAAACACATTATTTGAGATAAAAAAATTTAAAATACAAAATTTTATATTCATTTGAAGTCAGAGTTATTAATTTGTAGTTTAAAAGAATAGTACAATATCTTATTATTTTATGTAAAATAATAAGTTGTGCTTTTTTAAATCATTTTCGAATAAATTGAAAAAAATAAAAGAGTACGAAAATGTTGAATGTGTAAATTACAATTATTTTGGTTTCGTATTCAAAGCAAAGTGATATACCGTTTATCATAAAGTGCTCGTCAATTATGAGTTATTAATTGTCATTGTATGTAGATGTCTACATTACATAAATAACAAATTATGATATTTGTGATATGCTGTAAAGTGTAAACAAGAATTATTTTAAATTTAATTAGGACCACAAATAAAATGTTAATCCGATATTTTTATTAATAAATTCTATCAATAATTCTTGAATAGGCATAAAGCAATTGGACTATGCTGCTGCTTTGCTAGACCTAAGTTGGAAATCATTAGCTTAAAGATATTGACCAACCAAAGCTTATCAGCATCATTTTTTTTTTGTGTCCTTTAATATAAGATTAAATATACGGTTTTATTTGTATTTGACTTTAGGTTTAATTTTTTTTTTAAAAGGTTTAATTTAATTATTGCTATTTTTAACAAAGGGTGGCATAATTTGAAGGCCTAGCTGTTGTATGTACAATCATATCCGTTAGCCTCTATCTCTATATAAGGCACGCGTCTTTAAAATTGTACAATTATGTTAAAGAAAGTTTTAACAATTATTTATCGTATCTATTCTACATTAAAAAATTATTATTATTTAAGTTTTGAGTTTTGAGTTTTCTTAAGAAGTAGAGCAAATGCATTAACTACATACTAAGTGCATTATAGTAATTCATAGATATAACCCTTTAATTTTGATTTTCTAACTTTGAGATAGTGTACCTTTGCAAATGTAACTACATATTATGTTGTTATGTTGTTATACGAGTATTTTTTGCATTTATTTTGCATGTTTAGATAATTCATACACCCTTGTCTTGAAGGATAAGAATTTTATCTTAGAATTTTTTTTTCTTCTAGTCTCTCTAAGTGAAATAAGTGGTAAATATTAAATTTTAAATTTTAATATTGACAATTAAGTCAAATTTTTTTCGCATTATTTACAATTAAGCTAGTTTGTTTCACTAAATATGAAAGATTAGGAGAGAAGAACATTATGAGATGATCGTAATCCTATTTTGAAATTTATTATACATACGATTGACAAGAAATTTAACTAATTTTAAAGATATATGTTGCATATGCATATATGACCTGGTGTATAGTTAAGATTTAATTTTTTTTATATTTTTATCTAATAATTACTAATAACTACAATTTTTGCTTAAGAGAATTAAGCTCAAATAAGAAGGAAATCATGGTCCAATTAGCTATCCTCACCCTACTTTTAGGACTGATTAGAGAAAATTAATAATTGAATTAACGTTAAAGCCTCATAATGACAATTGCAATGTTGATTGTACTATTGATTTACATATTAATTTTTATCCCAAGTATATATTGTTGAAATTCAGCCAACACTTTGAGAATTTCTGTCAAACTGAACAAAAACTTTTATGAGATATAGGATAAATTAATTTAATCAATTAAATATTATTACACATGTGTATATCATATTAAAAAAATAGTTGATTCCAACACATACACAAACATATATGCCTTGTACGTGTCGGATGCATGCAAATACAATTCAGAAATTAATAGGATTGGAAGGCTAAGATGTAAAGTATATACTAATTAATTAATTAAATGCAATTAAATAACAAATATCAAAGTTGGATATCAATATAAATATATCATCATTATTATAAATCGATTTTTTTTTTTTTTGGTCTTTTCAGAAAAGAAAACAACTCTCTTTCAAAAGGGCACTAGGAATAGTTTCCAAAAAAATCGACATTTGTAAAGGTGTCTATTGATAAAATTAGCAAATGGAAACGAGCCACGTCACGGGGAACACAAAAATGATTTCTCAACAAATGAATGAGGCCACGACCATACTTTTTTTTTTTTTTTCCTCCCTTTCCAGAATAAATAAACAAATATCGTGAAAGGGAGACCATGCGTTATAGAAAGAGAGTGAGCAAAGAGAGCATACGGTTCTGTCCAGAAAAAAACTTTAATTTATAATTTAACGGAATAAGCCAAACACATCTCTCTCTCTCTCTCTCTCTCTCTCTCTCTCAGTCTCTTTATTATTATTATTTTTAAAATTTGTATGAAGCGTTATGATTCCCACTTACACTGAGAAACAGAAAAGAATGGACCGTGGAGATTGGACATCCAGTCGGAACAGAGTCTCTCTCCCTCTCTCTCAATTAGAGTTATGCCAAAACCTGCAAATTTTGACTTTGTGATGACATAGGTGGTTAGTTTTTAAAATCAGCTCTGTAATAGCGCAACTTGAATAGTTAAATTCAGAATGAACTAATATACTAGGATCTAAAATGAAACATCACCCACTAAACGTCGACGTTTACTCTTTGTTATTATTCGAACTCAGGTGATCGTAGATACAAAATACATTCACTAGTCAGTTGAGCTACGCCTGGAGGGAAAGAGTGATTCATTCCCCAACTTGCCCTATAAGTAATTGTCTATAAATTGTACTTCAAAAAAAAAGATCGATGGTAAGATCATGAAACTGAGTTCACATCTTTTCAGGAGCTGGTATCATAAACACACGTCGCATTTGCATTATTATATGACAGAATTTTGGACTGGTTGTGGCTGTCTTTCACTGGTTTGAGTTAAAGTGCAGACTGCAGTTCTCTTTCTTTGGTATTGCAACAGCGCGGCTTCTATCTCAGTTGGAATCTCGATCTGCATGCATTCAGCAGCCACTGTGCCTGCCATTGCTAGCTAGCAACAGCTAGTTCTGGTGCAATAACTAATTAAATAAATTAATATCCCAATTTTTTAACACTTTTCTTTTTGTCTAATGGCTCATTTCGGCGGTTTTGTTTGGCAGTATTTTTACAGCAATATTTCTAACCTACTAAATTTATAATATTAAATGATAAACATCTTAGAGCACTTTTAAACTATGGTAATGCTCGTATTAGTTCACATCGACCCTAATACCACTTTAGAATATTATTATCATTTTATCATGTTCTTTACATAATGATCCATGTTCTTGAGCATTCTATTACTATTATTATTATACAAACAAAAATTAATTTATATCCTTCATTTTATCAGAGCACATCTGTTCATGCAAAATTAAGTCGCATTCAATCATAAACCTTTCTATAAATTGATGAGTTCCCGGAATTTTATTGGCGGGTAGCTTGAAATCACTCAAATGATTGTCTCTGGTTTCATTTCATGATTGACGTCAAACATTTATAATATAGCTCCATGGACCATGACATAATTTTCTTTATTTAATTAATTTTTCACCTTTTAAAAGGTCTAGTCAAATAGCAGTGCCTTCTTTTCAATTGTGCTATGACTAAAGGAATTAAAAAGAAGAATAAAGCTGCTAAAATTATTATATATGAGATATTGAGCTTTATAACAACATCCGCATAATAAGGTCAAATAATATTACAATTATTGCGTGCAATTTTATAGATTAAGCATATAATTAAACCCTATATTAAAGCATTTGAAGTGCCCTTTATTTTGTAGCTGATCCACAATAGGTAATTGCTTTCTAAATGGACCCCAAATATAAGGTCCCTTATGTCCTTTGATTCGATCAAAGATCAATTGTTCCTAGTCTTCGGTATATTAATACATATGTATTCATTTATAAGGTGTACGTTTGCTTGACCAAGTAGCACCGTTTCGATCTTATGGGCCATGAATGAAAATCTTGGTGCCCTACAAAAAATAAAGATCAAAGATTTTGGCATAAAGCTTACAAAGAAAATCCATTTGCAGAGTCTAGAGATAACCAATCGGTTTCTTATCTTTTTGCAAGAGCTTCGTCGTCATCATCATGATGGAGTACCGCAAGTTTTTGTTGAGCTGGCCCAAACAAATACTGCAACGTCGATCTTGCTTTACAAAGCATATTTTCAAGGAACATTTTCAAGAATCATCACAGAGCAAAACAGCTCTGATCTTTTCTGAAAATCTCGATTCTCACACAGTCTTATAATTAGGGTTTTGATCAAAATCCATAATTTTCACTGCTCGGTTCCCGTAAGTTAGTCCCCTTTGGCCAATTAGGATTCGTTGAGACTTTGTTTAGTATTTTGGTGCTGCTGACTTGAGCCACAATTGTTGTGAAATAGAATTTGATAGTTAGTGTTTCATAAATATGTTGTTTTTTAAAAAAATACTGAAAATATATATTATAGATTTTTTGTTTAAACAGTTGTGAGATGAAATCGCGTTAGTTTTCAAACCACAGTTATATGCAATTTTAAGTTCGCCAATAGCAATACCAACTAACAGAGCCTTAATATGGTATAGTAGTGGGAGATATTAAAAAGAAAAAGGTTAATTGCATGCAATTCTTGACGGATATATAGTGAGTGCCAAATAATAAAATAGAAGAACAAATTTACTTTGCATGCATAAAGCTTTCTTGTCTGTTCTAATAATCAAGTGCTAATGTGCAAAGCAAAAAGCTCATTATAATTAAACGTGAAGTAAACTCATATTTATCTCAAACAATATGTCTTTGTTCGGTTAAATCAGATGATGTGAGCAGAAGCACCACCTCTACTTTCTGATAAATATTCTTAGAAAATTGGTTTTTCCGGGAAAAATCAGGGGAAAAGGACATGCAGCGTAGAAAAAAGCAGAAGAAAAAAAGAAAGGGGAAGCTAGGCTAGATACTTGCAACATGTGTTTGTTGCTTTACATGAAGCTTTATTATTACAAAAAAAATTGCTTTATAACACACACTCACATCCACTCCATTTTGATTATTATTCTCATTATCGCAAGAAAATTTATCCCATTATTACTCACACTGAATATTGGATCATTTACCTGTCTATTATCATCAACAAAATCTGGTGGCACAGAAACAAAGAAAAAAGAAAATAGAAATTGAAAGAATATTTGATGCAACCAATAATATTAGGCGTCTATTACTGCAAATGAGGGGATGACACTTGGCATAATGGGAAAGATGACACGTATACAGCTGAGGCTTGAGCTTGGGGCTATTCGTTTGGTTGGTTCACGCTGTGGTCCAAGCCCTTTAACCCACTATGATGTGAGTCTGTGCGGTGACTGTGGCTTTGCTTTGCCAATTGCTAGCCAGCCTAGCAGAATCTTGGTAGGTTCTTACCATCTGTGTTTACACGTGTGATTTTATGACTCGTGTGAACTTTGGTCCAGTTTTAATTTTTTCTTTCCTTTCCTTTTATGGGATGAATTAATTTTGCAGGATTCTGCATGTCTGAGAATTTCTGAAAAACACATATAGCTGGGTTTATTCCGTTTTTGGAGAGTATATATGGTGGTATAATCTAATCCGTTTGTAGGATATTTGGTTAGATTTTTTTTATTATTATTATTTTGAGTAATCCTAAGAATTTCAACATAGCAGATTAGTTGTTAATGTTTAACATGATTTATTTGGACTTAAATCTTGAGATTTTTAATATTATTTTATTATTATCTATGGGAAATAAATGCGTTTGAGCTAAACTTTTTAGATCAAACCATAACTTAATATAATTTTAGAACAATTTTGACATTTATGAAAATTTTGGACACAATTTAAATTCATAAATAATGAAATGAGCCGGCTAGCTAGGCTAGACCATGATAATGTCCAAATGAATTTTGAATGTGAGCAAAATGCTAAAAGAATAGTAATATTTGAACCATTTATTTATCTCATCAACATCTACTTTTTAATTTACTTCATTTATTGTTAAAATTTCCGTCATTAAAAATTTAAAATACATTTGTTAACTTTTTATTTTCTCTCTCATCCTACTCTCTCTTTTAGCAATCACCCCATACTCATCTTGATCGCAACAAAATCTATTACCAATATTGAACAACATTTATGTTTAATTAATTTAATATTTTTGTTTGTTTTACATAGGGAAGAAATGGTTTAATAAAAAAATAATAATAAATCCTCAAATCAAACATGCCCAACGACAAATAAAGAAAACCTAGCCAAATCACAATTCAGATTTTTCAAACATGTATTGAGATTATTTTTTCTCAATCATTATTTTTAATACGTTTCTTTGAAATTCAATACAAAGTTCTTGCTTTAGATTCCATTTAAATCAATACTCTTATAAATGTTGTTTAATATCTATGATGAATTTGGTGGTTATGAATATAGGTACAATAGTGATTATTGAAAGAGAGAGAGAAATTGTGCATGAGAGAGAAAAGAAAAAGTTAGAAAAATAAATTTTTTATTTTTAATGAGATAAATTTGAAAATAAATGAAATAAATTAGAAAGTGGGTGCTCTTGAGAGGACAAATACCACCGCTCATGCTAAAATCATAGATACTATTGTTCAGAGACCATTCATTACCTTCAAGTTAAAAAAAGGTTGTTCTTATCTTTTTTTTTTTTTTTATAACACTAGCCTTTGTTGTTTCCAACATTTTATTGTAGTTTCAAAAACATTATGCAATATTCAATTTTTAGAAATTATTTCATGCAATTTTGAGGCATAAGATACACACTGGATAATGCTAGACAAGAATCATTTTAATTGCTTAGCATAGTAGTTACCAATATAATGAGCTGCACTGCATATATGGAACACTTCAACTCTCATTTTTTAATTGTGTCATTCTACTTTCTAGCATATCCTCTTTGATTCTTATTCTGGTCGGCAATTGCATATTCGTTAAATTAACAGTTTCAAATAATAATAATTAATATTATAATTAAAACGTTATCACTTTTAAGTGGTTGATAAAATTTTGCCGACCACAATATAGATAGATACCACAAAAATATAGTAACAATAAAGCTAAGCATATATAATTATGTTTCTGTGATTTAGAAAGATAAATAGCAAATCATCATCATATTCCAAGAAACATTAATAGTTTACTTGTTAACGTCATGGCTATTATATTCCTTCCTGCTCTCTTGCATGATAAGTTTTTGGGGTCCAATTACATTAAATCCAATCCAAATGCCATCTGAATTATTCGAGTCTAACAACTATATAGATATTAATATATTCTTTTAATGTACGAACATAACTTCTTTTTTTAATTTTCTCAAAATACATCTACTTACTTAAATATAAAAGACTTACAATATATATTTTTACTAAACTTACCTTTGCCTTGATAGTAACTAGAGATTTTGGAATCTAGATTAATTGTCAGAATTTCAAAAGAGTAATTAATGTTACATACATAAACTTTTGTATAATTTTTTTTTGTATAAAATATATATTGACGTGTTGCTATTATATTATCGTCACATATCCCATATTTTAAATAATATAAAGTAAAATATATAATATGAGATATGGTGATCAAGATATCTACGTAACTCAAGAGATTAATTTTAAAAAAAAAAGCTGTAATTATTTTATTAACAGAAGTAACTACAAATGTTTCGGATGATATTTTAAAACAAAAGATATATGTACAGGGGGTAAATGTCAAAGTTTTGGAAGATCTTGTGCCCGTATAATCAAAAACATTATCATAACAAAGCAATAATTAAAACAAAAAAACATTAATAGATTTTGTATTAATCATGAAACGTCAATATAAATTTATGGAAAAAATGTTAGTGTCGGGTGGTGGAACTAGAAAAGGTTGGGGGTGGGGCAAATTAGGGAAGAATTTATCAATTATATTCGTACACGTAATTGATTGAAATTATATTTGATTGTTAGTTATCAGAATTGCTCTTGCTTTTTGGTTGGTTTTATGGCTTGTGTTATAACTATGTCTGTTATCAATTTACTCATCGTTGTCTCTCTTTAGTGGGTCCTTTATTAATCAAATGGAATGATTAAGCTGCATGCAAAATCCTGTAAGATTTAGTAATCATATTCATACCAGTACCAAACAAAATTGAAATATCTATAGACATATGATAAATAATAACAATAACAATCTAATTAATTAATTAGCACTACCACCACATATCTGTTCAAATTAATAGTCAAAACTGAATAACATTGATATTATTTTACAGTCAAAATTGAGTCCATACAGTAAAAGCAAACAAAAAAAAACTGTTGCTACTGATTGTTTTTTTCAAATAATTTATTATATGTCGTTATCACCATATGTAGTTTCATATTGGTTAAAAGCCTCCTTAAGCAATGTATGCTTGATGATTGAAGTAAAATATGAGATTTGAGTGAAAAAAAAAATTGGAAAAAAAAGAGAGAAGAGGATGAAGAAAATAAAAGAGAGCCTGAAAGTAATGGAGGGGAGTTGATTTAATATCAAATTTATTGTTCATAAATGAAACTATAGGGACGATCTGTATACATGATATTAAAATTTTTGCTCGTATAACAAGAAACAGATATCTATTAAATTAAGGGTTTTATATGTGCATGATTTTAATTGTGAGTCTTTAATTAAAAAAATAGTTTAATAATAATTTTGTTTAGTAAGACCATATTAGATATTTAGGTGGGTTAGTATAGTAAAGTTCAAATTTTTAAATTTTAAGAGTAAATTTATTTAACAAATATATTTAATAAATAATTTAGTAAATTTAAATAGTCTCTCCCGAAATTTTAAAGTTGGGGATGATAAAATAAATTAAGGGGTCAAATATTACGATAGTACTGGGGAGAGTGGAGCTACAAGTTTTAGGCGAACAAAACCCATTAGTATTGGGCCTCCAATGACATCACCTCAGAACCTTCAGACATATCAAGCCCATTATATTTATCAAAATCACAATGAGTGTGTTTCAGTTTCACCCTCGCGGGCTTCAGTCAAGCATCCGTGACAAAAATTGCATTTATAAAACCTCCGAGTGGTTCTATCAAATCATGTTGAATCTTTTGAATAAATACAATGGAATAAAAGAATAGTTAAAGATGGCAAGAAACTTCGAACTCTCGAGAAGAGTCATAATAAAAGAATCATGAGAAGAAGAAGAAGAAGATGGAATTATCACTCAGTGATCTGCCTCTCAATTTCATCAATAATATAATATTATGTTGAATCTTATATATATATATATATATATATATATATAGTAAAATGATTAGCCTCATGCTCTTGAGAGTTTTCTAAATTTTGGATTAATAATCCTATTTAAATTGATAAAAATATGACACTGTGATTTAATTAGATTTCTATTCCATATTTAATCGAGGATAAAATTATAAATTTATAAAAGAGGTGTTTTATAAGAATTTTTGAGGGGTGCCACTAGCTCTGCTCAAAACCTTTTAGACTCCCCTTGGCTAGTGATCTGGTTAACATTATAAAGGCGCGTTTAAAATTACTTTTGAAATGTTTAAATTTACTTTCAAAAGTTAAGAAATAATTTTATTATTTAATAATTTTGTTTAAATCACTTTTGAAAAAGTCATCTTATCCTATATTAGATTTGGAAAAGAATAAGGAAGAGTAGCTTTCAAAATCATATTCTAAGAATCAATTTTATATTTAATATAATTTCATATATTTTTTCATATATATTATAAAAATTCAAAATTATCCCAATTCAATTAGAAAATAAAAATATTAAACTTAAAGAGATAAATATTATTATTTACATTGAGATAACAAAATAAAAACAAAAATTAATATATTTTAAAAAATTATTATATTAATATTATTTTAGTTATCAGTTATTATATATGTGTGTGTACATGTTTATAACTGTATAAATAAATTGTATTCAATATTATGTTTATTTTAGTATTTTACATTCTTACAATAGTTTAACAATAAGATTTATTATGTGATAATTTTTAAAGTTCACAACACTTTAAAAATAAATATTACCATATATTTAATTAATTATATTCACAATTAATTATTTATATAATACAGATAACAGTAATTATTTTAAATAATACAATAATACCAAACTAATCATAACTCAAACCATCATAACTCAAACCAACTTCACCAAGCGGATTGAATGTAAATCACTCAATTTATATAATAAAGTCGCGATCTAACCGGACTATCAATTTCAAAATAAATAAATAAAAATGATGGGGGACTGTATTTTATATATCGTTTGGAAAAAGTGCCCTTAGTTATTATGAATGCAAGTTGTGACACTTGCTGTGTGTGTGAGCCCAATTGAAACGAGCGTTGCTGCCTCTGCCACTAACTCGCAAGGTTCAATTGGCACAGCAAATGAGATGGTCCTGCTCATTTTGGCCAATTAAGACTGTTTTGAGGATTTCTATTAATAATTAAAATAAAACTGAGCTTTATATTTAGTGAATTTAAAATAAATTTGTGAAATGATATGTGTACATATTATTAATTAGACTTATGATTGGAGTAACCTGTCCTTTTAACCTTTCAACACAAAAAAAAAAAAGAAGTTTCAAATAATTGAATTCTTTCTATTTAAAATCGTCGTAAGTTAATTTCTATTACTATTTAAATTATTCGTAATCGTATATTTACAATACATTTATTCTCTATATGTATGAATTCAAAGATCCTCTTTTAATTAATTAACACGTGTTCTTTAGTTGACCCAGCCCTTCCCTTCTTTAGTATTCATATGTATTGTACTAAATTATTCATATAATAATTTATTAAAATATTAAAAATTTTGCTAGCGGGTAAACGGTAGCAGAAAACAACACAATTGTAAGGAGTTAGCAGTTACCGTTGAACAGTCTAATCAGCAGCTTCTTTCTTTTTTAAAAATGATAATAATAATAGTCAACCAAGAACATGATTGTAGTTTTATTTAAATCGTATTAACGTGCATTCATCAAACTCTGGAGCTTAATTGATGTACCTCCCACTCTCCCAGTTTGAAAAATCAAATAAATTTTTGGAGGATTCCATTTGCCCTGTCATTTAAATCTGACGCTCGTGAGGCCGACGAATAAATTAAAATGAAACATGAATTATGTAAAATAAATAAATAAATGGGTTTTAGTTTTTGAGTCCCTGTTGTTTGTTACAATGAAGTCAGAAACCAGATGTTTCAACAATTGCCTAACTTAACTCCTCATTGTTTGCATGTTTTAGTTTTATTCACTATTGTAGCTACGTACGTTCAACAAGCTTAATAATTTCATCAAATTTCACAATAGATCTCATCCCATTTTACCCTTTTCATACTTATTAAATATATTAATGTAAATATATAACAATTAGCTAGTTAGAACAAACATAATTAAATTTTATTTATTTGTCTAAATCTCACCTCTAAAATTTGTTTATTTATAATCGTATATCTTAATCTCAGTAGCCACTGCTAATTCTAAACTAAATATATTAATATATAAATAGATTTTATTTTTTAATATCTAAAGATAAAATCTTGCACATGCTTTTATAGAATAAACATTAATGGAGAGAACTCCTTTCGATTCAACTAAAATGCCTTTACTCCATTCATTTTTTTTTTTTTTTAACGGCAACACTTGATCAAGGTCTCAAATAACAAAAATGAAATAATATATCAAAAAGAACTTAAAATTAGATATTCATGAAATCTGTGGTTTCATACTACATTTCAACAAACAATAAGGACTCAAGCAATAAAAAACTCAAAACCAATAAATTAATTTTAGAAAAAGTCGTGAAGTCAGATTTTGTGGGTAGATGGCATAAAGATATATGGAACGGTGAATAAAATATTTACAACAAAGCGAGAAATACGAAACCGGCAGATTCTGATGAATCCCAAGACGCAGCTGATCAGGCCAATGGCAACGGGCAACGGCGAATAGTTAGGTCTTCAAATTAAATAAATACGCAACAGTTGTTGTTTGACTGACAGGCCAGCACATGTTCATAGGCGATATCCAATTTCTAAGCTGCCCCCTCCCCCCGCGTTGTCCACGCGATATGTACGAGCGTATTTATGGCCGTTTAAAAACGAATAGGGAGATTATGTTTCATGTTTAAAAAATAAATATATTTAATAAAGATATTTTAGAATATAATATTATTTTTTCATTCTAATTTTTTTTTATTCAGAAAAAAGTCACAAATATTTATTTTTTATTAAAATATGAATGTATGAAAATAATATATAAATTATAACAAACAAACATGCAAAATTTTTTTAAAAAATCCAAAATTAATAAAATTTCAAACTTTAAAAGTAAAATTTTAAAATACTTTTCTATTAGACTCTCTTGTTTGAAGATAAGATTGGTAAATTTAAAAATATTTGAAACGTTTGAAATTTACTACTATCCAATTTAAAATTTTTAAAAATATTATTTTTATATCTTGCCAGAATAATTGATGGTTTAGAGAGATTAGACTCTCTTATTTGACGGGATCATCACCGCCTTTGTCAATATAATCGACTCTCAATCCTTGAATTACAAGCCAATGTTACAACAAAATTAATTAAGATGGCAGAATTGTGGAGGCAGATAAATGAGACCCATGAGTAGCTGTCGGCACCAGCCAAGCCAGCCATGCCGAGATACTACCAGCAATTTCCCCTTTAACCGTTATTGTATGGATCAATTACCTCTAATTAATCCCTACTCTATTCTTAAAATATTTACTCAATAGGCCCTTATCTTAAAATTTATAGCTGTTGAATTTCTTTTTCAATAGTCATATAGTCTATGATATAATATAAGTTAAAATTGAAACAATTATGGTTTGTAACACGAGAAATGCAAAGAGTAATTAATTAGATAGATTTTAACTGAAAAGAAATATTAAAAAAAATGAATGTTTCTACTGGCTTTTAAAGATATTACGATTAAATGGTAGAGACAGAGGTAGTTAAGGCCAAGCAAGGGTAGATGCGAGTAATGTGAAAAATTTTGTTTTAAAAAATTATTTCAAATAGTATAGTATTTATCAATTAATTTGTGAAATAATATAATTAATTCACTTACATCTTATAAATAATTACCAATCACTCAATAAATGTAATATTATTTAAAATAAAAAAATTGAGATGTAAAGAGCAAATTCTCCCATTGAATTAAAAAAAAAAATTCCCTGATCCTAATGAACATAACTAAGCCGATACTCCTATGACTCATAATCACTGCCCTTGTGAGTCAAAGCTTTTGCCCAGTACTCCTTAAAGAATTAAACTATTTTGCGATTTTCCAGAAGTTTACAAGACCAAAACTTACCAGTCCAAAAACTAATATTTAATTTTGTTAAAAAATTTGTAACTATTGCTGTTCAAAGTTGCCCCATGTAAAGGTAATTTCCAATTCCATTGCCGGGTAAATTAGCTCAAACTTTATGGATTAAAAATACATTTACCCGAGAAACTAATAATAATAAAAAAATTAATAAAACAAAACAATTCTAGAAACAGAAAGTCAAAAGCTCTCCAAAATTGAGGGCTGCTGCGTGCTTCAATTTGCAACACCGACGCCACCATTCATGTATTTATTTCTCAAAATGCAGAGTCTTTGGTTTCGTCATTAATTTCTATAAGCTTTACTCCTTCCAAAATCCAGGAAAAGGTCTTAAATAATTCCACGTCCCCTACTTTTCCGTGTGTTGACTTTATCGTTCACGACAACAACTTTGTATAAATTAAATACCCTAGAGAGTTCACGTTTCCATTCAATTGCATTGAGTCCACAAAATTTTCGAGCTTTTTAATTTTAGTTTTTCCTCTCAAAAAATTATGGGAGAATTTGAAGTTCCTACACATTTTCTTTGTCCAATTTCATTGCAACTCATGAGAGATCCGGTTACTGTCTCAACTGGGATCACATACGATAGAGTGAACATAGAGAGATGGTTATTTACATGCAAGAACAACACTTGCCCCGTCACAAAACAGTTGTTGCAAGAAACTGATCTGACGTTGATGACCCCGAATCACACACTTCGACGGTTGATTCAAGCCTGGTGCACAATCAATGCCTCCCATGGAATCGAACGGATCCCAACTCCGCAGCCGCCAGTCGACAAAACCCAGATCGTTAAAATCCTCAACGATGCCAAGAAGTCACCCGGCATGCAGCTCAAAAGCTTGAGAAGGTTAAGATCGATCACACTTCAAAGCGAGAGAAACAGGAGCTGCCTTGAATCTGCTGGGGCCATTGAGTTCTTGGCTACAATCATAACAATGAGCGATGGTGGCTCTGATGAATGCGATGAGGCATTGAGCATTCTTTATCATTTGAATATTTCTGATAGCTATTTGAAGAGTATCGTCATCAACAACGGCGAAGAATTGTTGGAGTCTTTGAAGCAAGTGTTGAAGTGTGGGAACTACCAATCAAGATCTTATGCTATAATGTTATTGAAGTCTATGTTTGAAGTGGCAGATCCGTTTCAGTTGATCAGCGTTAAACAGGAATTATTTACAGAAATAGTAAACTTTTTGCGTGATTATCATCAGTTCTCACAGCAGGCTTCTAAGGCTGCATTGAAGCTTGTTGTCGAGCTCTGTCCATGGGGAAGAAACCGGATCAAAGCTGTCGAAGGTGGTGCTGTTTCGATATTGATAGATCTTCTTCTTGATGTAACGGAGAAGAGAGTATGTGAACTAATGCTAAAAGTATTGGATCTGCTGTGCCGCTGTGCTGAGGGGAGGGCGGAGCTGTTGAAGCATGGAGCTGGGCTGGCTGTTGTTTCAAAGAAAATACTTAGAGTTTCGCATGCGGCGAGTGATAGAGCAGTGAGAATTTTGTGTTCGGTTTGTAAGTTTTCTGCAACTGCTAGGGTTCTTCAAGAGATGTTGCAAGTGGGAGTTGTGTCAAAGTTGTGTTTGGTGCTACAAGTTGATGCTGGTTTTAAGACTAAGGAAAGAGCTAGGGAGATTCTCAAGTTGAATGCTAGGGCTTGGAGGGATTCTCCTTGTGTCCCTGCTCATTTGTTGTCTTCTTATCCATCTTCTTGAAAGAATTATGCAACCCAATATATATATTGATCATTCTTTTGTAGATATAGTTGTAAGATTATAAAATTTAAATGCACGAGAAAGTAAGTCTCATGATGAGGTGACAATATAAACTGAATTTTCTATATACGTAAATGATGATGAATCATTATTGTTTTGATCATTCATGGAAATTTTGTCTCTTAGTCAATCTTGGAAACTTTGCTGTAGTGTTATTGCTTTATACTTGGTTGATAAATGATGATTCATTTGTGGCTTATCAAACTTTTATGTATGCAATTTTTGGACATTCCAAGAACATGAACCATGATATACAAAAAAGATGACATTTCAGGCAAGGAAGAGGACAATTACTGGTACCAAAACTTTCAAGATTTCACATGATTAGTCAAAAAGATTGGTATTAATTTACTGGATCTTTCTTACCAAATTGGAGACGGAGACAGCACTGGTCAAGGAGGGAGAAAAAGACTACATAGTTGCCTCATCTTAAACTAAAATGATACAAAATATTCTTTGATTAATGAATTTTTTGCTGACTTTTTAAAAAGTAGTAATTGGTTTTCATTAGATAAAAATGTATAGGTAAGTAAATATTAACCATACAGTGTTATAAATGCACTCGTTATAAAAGACTATTAAAAGGTGAACACAATTAAAATTAGTGAATCCTAATTCATAAAAAAAATATGATTTTATTTTTAGATTTTGTGTTGATCAATATAGATCTTTTGCCAAGTTTGGATTCAATATTGGCCTAAATTGTTTTATAATTTTATTGCGGGAAAAGGATTGCTAGGTCTCCAACGTTTGGGGAAATTGATATAAAAACCTTTAATGTTTTAAAAAAAAAACACATAAGCCTTTTTTTTGTTAATAATTCTATTTATTTTAGTGGAAAAAAAGGTAATATTGCACATTTATAAAAAAAATAAACGGAAAATGATTGTTAACCCCACAACATTTAGGAAAAGAGACATGAAACTTCCTAATGCTTTTTAAAAAGGACATATAAACCTCTTTCCATTAATAATTTTCGTTTATTTTAATTAAGAAAAGGTTAATATTATTATTATTATTATTATCATAATCATCATCATCATGATCATCATTGTTGTTATTTATTAGTATCATTATTATTATTTTAACTATTATTATTATTATTATTCATGTCGTTATTATTATTATTATTATTATTATTAAAATTTATTAATTTTATTATTTTAATTACTATTATTATTATTATCATTATTATCATTAATGTCGTCATTATTATTATTATTACTACTACTACTACTATTAATACCCTTTTCTCAATTAAAATATACAAAATTTATTGATGGAAATGGGGTTCTGTCTTTTTTTTAAAAAAAAAACATTAAGGACTTTATGTCTCTTTGTCCAAACATTGGGGAGGATATAACAATAATTTTTTTGTGTATTTTGTTGTAAATGTATAATATTACCATTTTTCCCATTAAAATAACAGGAATTATTAATGAAAAAGGACTTACATGTCTTTTTTTAAAACTTAGGGGTTTTTATATCTATTTCCTCCAATGCTGGGGAACTAGCAGTCATTTTCCCTATTATTGCGATGGATAGTTATTAGATCAGAAATAATATGTAATTAAATTTTAATTGTACATTACTATAAATGCACATGTGGTAAAAGAATCACAAAACCCTTAGCACGACTCACTCAGCCTCGGATCCAAATTCCTTATGCGAAGTGTAAAATTTATATTTAATTATATATATATATATATATATTCTAATCTAATAATTTTTTTATTAGTTTTGGGTAAATCGAAATATTAGCAGATTTGCTTCCCAATTTACTAATAATTGTGCCAACTTGAAAATTTTCATATATTCTATCCGCTTCTTCAGCTATGTTTGTACTGTACTCACTAATGTAATATTCAAAAAAAATATATATATCAGATGAAAATGGATATATTTAAATACTAATTATACTGATAAGATCTATAACGAATCAGCCTTGCAGTTGAATGAGAGAACTCTTGCATTGTGACAGCTATGATTCGAGTCTGCATAAAAGTATTATGAGGGTTAGTTTTAGTCCTCCTTCAATTATTAAATAATTGAGTGGAGACAATTTTTTTTCTAATGAAATGTGAGTCGAGTAGACACCCTTCGATTAGTGAGGTTCTAAAAAGTCTAGGTAAAAAGATCGATAAGATCTATCTTTGTGTATATGAAAAATCTGGGCAAAAAGATTGATAAAATCTGGCTTAGAGGGATTCTTCTTGTGTCCCTGCTCATTTGTTGTCTTCTTATCTATAATCTTCTTGATATAATTATGTATTGATAATTCTTTTGTAGATATTGTTGTAAGATTATAAAATTTAAATGCATGAGAAAGTAAGTCTCATGATAAGGTGACAGCAAACTGAATTTATATGCACAAACGATGATGAAACATTATTGTTTTGATCATTCGTGGAATTTTTTTGTCTCTTAGTCATTCTTGGAAACTTTTTTGTGGCGTTATTGCTTTATACTTGGTTGATAAATGATAATTCATGCGTGGCTTATTAACTTTTATGTATGCCATTTTTGTCACATTCCAAGAACATGAATCATGAGAGTGCAAAACGATGACATTTCAGGCAAGGAAGAGGGAATTAATGGCACCAAAACTTTCAATATTTCACATGATAAGTCAAAATTATTAATGCGTAATTTACTGGATCTTTCTTCTGAAATTGGAGATGAAGACGGCAGACAGCACTGGTCAGGGAGGGAGAAATTGACAACGCAGTTGCCTCATCTTAAACTAACTAAGATCATACAAAACATAATTTGATTAAAGAATTTTTTGCTGACTTTTAAAAAAGTAGTGGTTGGTTTTCATTAGCTAAAAATATATAGGTAAGTAAACCTTTGCCATAAACTGTTATAAATGCACATGTTATAAGAGATTATTAAAAGAAATTATGTGTTGTATATGAATTGTATCTAATATTAATTTTACTTTCAGATTTTGTGTTGATCAATATAAATCTTATGGCAAGTTCTGATTCAATTTTGAATTCAGCCTTTTTTTTTTAAGAAAAAAATAATATTGCTATTGATAGTTCTTAGATAAAAAATAATATGCAATTAAATTTTAATTGTGTGAACTTAAATATTTTCGGTGTATTAATTCAATCGACTAATTCATCGATATTTTTACTGTACTCACTAATGTAATATTAGAAAAAAAAAATGAGATAGAAATGCGCGCATTGAGTAAATGTTAATTTGATCAATAAGACTTGTAAGAATCATACTCTGGACATTCTGCTATTAAAAAAAAATAAATTTCCTTTTTCAGGTGAAATTCGGTAAAATTCAACTGATTGGAAATCTTGTGTTGCGAAGCCATTAAATTAATGCTGAAGTATTGTCAAGTGTAAACACATGGAGAGGGGAACTTGATAGGGTCAAAATTTGTGTCTGTCTGCGAGCCATTTGAATTAATATTATAGAACTAATAAGCAGTTCGATAGATGTCTTTATCAGTTCACGCTCTGATAAAACACAACATTAAAAAACAAAATGAAAATTTTCGTCACATCAGTGGATTCTAATTAATTCAAAGTAAGTAACATTTATTATTTTATTTCTGTAATTTATTAAACATGACAATTCATTCCTTCCTTGACCAAATTGGCCATCATACTATATTACAAATGGCACAACTAACCATTGAAAAGGACTGTTTCAACAAAATATTTTACAAAAAACATATGCATATGAAATTAAGACAAAATGAATAAATAAATCGATTAAGGGGATGGCCAAATGTTTTTGGTATTTAGCTAAAGGTTAATTAATATATGTAAATGAATGCTAAAGCTTGAATAATTCTTGGACCGAATCACTTTTGTAGAGCCAAAAAAAAAAAAAAAGTTTTATTTGTCATACTTTGATTTTATTTTTAATTTTTTTGGCAGCTATGTGAGTTCTTAACTTCTTACATATATAATTCTCATGTGGAAGGCCAAGCACAAAGTCCAGAGGCTAAAAACAATAAATGGCTTTTATTGTAATGTATATTTTTTAAAAATAAAGCATAGCAAGAAAGCAAGCACAAGATCTTTCTAAAATCCTGAAACAATCAAGCACAATCAAGCAAACAACTCATTTCATGTTCTAACAAGAATCAAGTTTCGCTTTTGCATTTTGCTAATAAACAAAGAAGATACTGAAGAACAAGTGATACTATCATAAATCACACAAAGTTTTATGATCACCGAATCAACTATGGAAGCTATAATTTGTTGTATTGAATTAATTCTCTCCTGTTTACCTGCACTCAACAAAAATTTCTCACACTCAACAAACTCAGTAAATGTACAGATTTACAACTCATTCCTCAATCTTTTTTCTTTTTTAATTCAATTATAACCTTATTTTTGGCCCTTACTCTTTGTAATTTACTTCTTTTTATATAATAAAGATTTCTGAATTTAAAAGAACTAAAAAAGTCGCACCACCACTAATATTATTTTTGAATTATTTTTCAATTTCCCTAACTTTGATAATAGATGTTGTGTAAAACAAAATTTGAGTTGAATGCCACAATTTGTGAGTTCTTTATATGTAAAATACGTGTTGGGTTGAGTTTTCCTCATGCGAAAGGCCCAAGCACAAAGCCTAAAGTTTGAAGACAATGAGTGACTTTTTAATTTGTTTCTTATTAGTGTGGAGCTATTGGCACCGTTCTAAGACTCTTTTCAAACCCCATTATTTTAAATTTAAAATTAAAAAAAAAAATTTTGTTGGACTTTGGAAGAGTTTCATAGAGACGGAGATTAGGTTTACTAGGGTTTGTTGAGAATAATAATTGGAAGATTATTTGTGGAATTAAATAGCCGTCATTTTTTAAATTGGTTTAATGAGGACCATTGAGGGGTGGCAATAGCCCAACTCTTTTTTATTATTTTGGATATACAATTAATCTTTTTTTATTATTTTGAGTATACAATTAATCTTTTTTTATTATTTTGAGTATACAATTAATCTTTTTGGAATTGTTGCTAAACTTTAATAATATCTTTCTGCTAAAGTGTCATTATTTAAGCGGTGAGATTATTATATGTGAAATTTTTAAACAACTCTTCATGTTTTTAAAAGCTATTGACACATATACAAAAATGATTATTATTATTTGACTATTCTAAGAATTACAAAATATCAAATGATTATAAGAAATATTGTAGTTTATTGTTTTAATACTATATGTTTGAGGAAAAAATCAGAGTGACCTCGAGCAGATTATTATGACCAGATAGTTATTTGATGAGGTCAAACAGAGCACCTCGACCAGGTAAGCAGATCATCTGAAATAGAGTATCTCGACCAGGTAAATAGATTATATGGAGCAGATCATCTCGATCAGGTAAACAGATCATCTGGAGCAAATCACCTCGACCGAGTAAGTAGATCATCTGGTGTAGATCACCTCGACCAGGTGAGCAGATCATCTGGAGCAGATCACCTCGACCAGGTGAGCAGATCACCTCGACCAGGTGAGCAGATCATCTGGAGCAGATCACCTCGATCAGGTGAACAGATTATCTGGAGCAGATGATTGTCTGGTAACTTTGAGTAGAACACTATGACTATGGGGTAATTCTAATTACCTTGACCAGATATGTACAATAAATGATATTTATTAGTCATTATTATGACAATTATTATGATAAATGATATTATGGTGATCATTATTATGTTTATTATGGTGTTCATTAATTATGGGAGTTACAACAATTATAATCATAGGGTTATGATAATTATGATTATTTAGATGAATTTATTTATTTTGGGATCTCTTCCAGAGGAAAAAGACTCTTCTCTTCTAGGAAAATAAATCATTTTTCTTATTCATTACATGGAGAAAACCCTTAACTGAGAAGACAGTATGAATGAAGCCGCATGAGAAGTGGCATAAGTTTTTTCCCAAACCTGATTACTGACTTGAGCGTGGAGAGTCCATGCTGAAAAAACTTCCGGTATCTCTGACCGTCTTCTGTGATTTTAAGTGATCGCAAATAATCTGCTAGTAAGCATCCATGGAGATTGGCAAGCCGTTTTTCCAAAAACAAATATAATGATGATACTGAAGTCAGAGATCAGCTTGAAGGAGAAGTGACCAGATTTTCAGCATCAACACTATATATTTACAAAATATATTATTTTATTACATTTTTGTTAGCATTGTTAGTTAACAAATAAATTACCAATTTTACCCTAAAGAAAACTGCATAAATAAAGGTATCAAATATTAAAACCTCGTTTATACAGATTATTTTTAGCAAGTTCATATTTTGAGAATTGAATATTGAAATAGTTGATCATCTGTAATTGAATAGTACCTAGTGTTCAAAAAAAGATCATAAGATAAAAGCATAAATAACATAAATAACTAAATAAAAAATAAGATTAAATGTATACTACTAAAAAAGGCAATATAAGATTAATAACTTATTACTGTACCTGAGTTCATTTCTAAAAGACATTAAAACATTAAAATATATTGGACTTAGGATTTCAGATTATTTGCTGTAACTCGAGCAAGATCAACTAAAGACCTCGATCTATATTCTAGCTGTTTCAATCCACAAAATTTACCATAAACGAATTGATTTAGACTGAATTGTTTACATTGAATTTTGAACTCATATTTTTTTTTTATGAGGAGGGATCATCTTCTAGTCTTTTTTCTCTCATAATCTATCTTAATAAAATAAGTGGCTAAGATGGTTTGACAATCAAGCCAAATTTTTTTCACTTTATTTACAATTACATTATTTTTTCACTAAATTTGAAAGACTATGATAAACTAGAAGAAAAAAAAAAAAAGAGAGGATCCTAATTCTTTTTTGATAAGCTACATACAATAATTACTTTTGGTAGTCACTCCTTATACATATATATATATATATATATATGATTGTTTTCAATTTGTATTACAATCTAAGGTCTATATGAATTTTTTTTTATAAAAATACCTGTGTTTTTAAATAATTCAGCAGTCCATCGAGCATAACTCATAATTCTACTCCCACTGATAATATTTTTAAAAAAATTTTGTGGAGAGTAAAAAATTCTATAGTACTCGAGTTAATGCCCTCAACATTATGAAAGTGTTAGCCTACCATTGATCAGCTACTAAATCTAATGGCAAATCTAAATTTAATTTTCTAGTAAGAGTGAAAATCATTATTTGGGGGGAGAGAAAAACACCTTCTCTGTGGAGATATATACTAAATAGAGACACACCTCCATGTAAAATTATATAGTTCGCATTTGTGCACGGATGTGTGCTTCGGAAGTGTGAAATGCAAAAAACTTAAAAGAGAACAATTATATAACAATTGAGGTTACAATTGTAATTTCAACTCTCTATTTCTTTGAGAAGAGCGCTTTTTCAAAATTCGAACCTTCCAAACATCATCAATTATCACTTCTCGGTGTTTCTTTCTCGTGTTCTTCATCTTCTATACATTATTAGATAAAGTCAGCTATTGCCTACTGCTATTAAAATTACAACAAAAAAGCTTGAAAGTTTCCAACAAAATCAAGTAAAAAATATATATCAAGTTATTATTTATTTAACCTGTTATCTTTGGTACCTGGTTAAAAGATACACTTGAATGCAAGGGGAATTATTCCATACATTAGAGTGCAACCTGAGGATCTCTTTTGCTCTGTCTTTCAAGTACTTTTCACAATCTGCTTGAGTCACCATGCAAAGCTTTGATACTGCCCCCACGGTCAACATCTCCAAAACGACTTCATATGTTGCTGAAAATTTCGATATCGATGACAAAATATGAACCGCTCGATCATCTGTTGCTGGAGAAACCCTAAGGAGTCTTTTAGTCACCATGGCAATGGCTCCTGCATGGCCACGAAACTTCAGTCTCCCATCGGCGCATGAACACAGTTGAGCTAAGAGGTTAAAGATGAGCTCTGTGCTGCTCTTTTCGGGTTTCGATAATTCGAGTTCAATGAGTTCAAAAACTGCATTCGCTTCGGTGATTATCACTCTGTTTCTCCCTATGGGGCATGCTTCTATCAAAACATGCAGCGCGGATTTGGTAGCTTGTTGTGAGATATTTTCTTTCAATAATTTTACCATTTCTTTGAAAAAATCAAGATTTAGTGTACTCTCCAATATCCCTTTGCTTGCAAGTTCTAAAACCATTTTCAAGACGATCATTGCGCTGGTCTTCACTGCAACGTGACGATCATTAGTCTCCCATTGCACAACCCACATCAACGCGCCGATCAAATCTTGATTTTGATGATCAACAAGAGCCTTGTTTTCATTTGATGGAGACCAAACAAGAGACAGGATCCTTAAAGCTTCTTCAAGGCCGGTTGTTTTGTTGCCCTTGTAACTTGTTATAATCAGCAAAACCAAAGCCCTAGCGACAAATGCTTCCCCCAAGCTCTTCCTATTCTTCTCATTCTCCATAGCTAGGGCTTCCATTTTCTTCAGAGTACTTATACGCAAATGACCAGAATCAAGATCGCGAACGAGTTTACGTACCTGATCCTTGTTTAGAGTTGATTTCGGGGTAGGGATTCTGTCCATTCCGTTATGTGTGCACCATGCTTGGATCAAACGACGCAGCGTATGATTTGATGTCAACTCAGAGTCTCTAGGCAAAGGCTGGTTCGTCACCGGGCACGTCGTGTCCTTCGCCGTCTTTAGCCATTTCTCGATGCTTTCTCGATCGTATGATATGCCGGTGATGGTTGTCACAGGATCTTTCATTATCTGTAACGATATGGGACAGATGAAATATTGGGGCACCTCAATTTCGTCCATTTGAGTGTCGATGATTTAATTAAATTTTATGAGATGTGGTTGTATTTTAGCTGGGAGAGAAATGAAAGTGGCTGGCTGGCTACTTATCTATGGGAAAAATAACTGAAAGGCAAACACTGAACGCGACAAAGAAAATTCTACGCATGAATTAAATCTGATTTCCATTTAAGTTGTATGATAATTCATGTAATACTACTTTTACCAGTCGTACTTTGAGAATGGACTGGCCAGCCGTTCTGCAGTGGTGGTCAACACACGATAAAAAAATAACCATGTAAATCACGTCTGGGCTTTTCTTCCATTGACCGTTGACTGCCACCTGCTGAGAAGTAGTTGGTTGAAAATTCTGGTGGGCCCATTTAAAGTTACGTGGTAAATGCTGTTGTGGGCGGCGGAAGAAATTTAATTTCGGCTTTGCATCGTGAGTATTGAGAAAAACACGAACCAGTTGTAGGCAGGCGGCAGCCAAAATCAAACCATCTATAGAATTGACTTGAAACTTTCGTGCGACGAATGTTAAAGTTTCAGTGCTCCTGCTGACTAAAAATGTTAAACCATATTTGTAAAAATGAGCCAGCTGAATATTTGTATAGCTTCGATCTGGTGCGCAATGTCGCGTATTTGTTAGTCAAGTAACGGCTGCTGCGAAATAAAATCGCTTGGTTGCCCAGTGAAAAAAGAAATTAAAGCACATAAATGCTGATAAACACTAGCCGATCAGGGCACTTAGAGTATGTTTGGGATTGAAATTAGGTAATTATAATTTTTAATCTACAGTATTAAAGTGTTTGATAAATATTAACTATTGTACTTTTAAAGCTACGTTAATATGGTAAAATCTATTATATTTTTAATAATTTGGTTATAATTATTATTTAAAAATTATATTTACTACATATTATTAATTTTTATTTTATAATTATAATTTTTTTTTCACAGCAGCTATAATTCTTAAGTTACAGTACCTCAATCTCAAACGTATATTTAATTAGTTAGAAATATGATTAATACAAACTTTGTCAAAGATTACAAAGTTTTAATCTTGTAATGATTGTGCTATATTCACTATCCACAACATTGTCATAGAATGCTGCGATATTATAAGACTTTAGTTAATCTATTTCATTGAAAGAGAAAAAAAAATAAAATTAATTGCGTGCAAAAAACGGTTGCGAACATGTGAAAATATGCAAATACAAGTGGGTGAGAAACAATTTCAAAATAAGTTTATCAATAAATATTAAAAATATGTATGTACGTGATAAACATAATTGTCTTTTATCTTTTAAAATGATTTCTTATAATTATTGAAGGTTAAAATTTTAATTGAGAGATATTGTCTAATGTCTATTTATGTGGAGGATTCTAAAAACAAGTCAGAATTTTCATTCATATATCTATGTTACCAAAAAGAAAAATCTAATTTCTTTGAGTTTTCAATAACTAAAGTAATGTATAGAGTGTAAAGTACTGTAATTATATATGAATTTTTTAAGGATACTAACAAATTTACATTTGGAGTCAAATCAAAATATAGATAAGACCAGAATTGAGAAATAGAAGCGGCCAGGGGGTCAAGTTTTCTCCAGTACTAAATTATTGCTCTTCTAGAAGAATACTTTATTGAAATAAAAGGTTTATATGTATATCTTAAAAAATCAATTTTCAAATTGTGATTGCGTTAAATATACTAACATTCAAATTTCAAATAGACATGCTGAATTTTTATTTTTTCGTTTATTAAGATTGATATTTTAGCTTAAGTTATTCCACGATCTTTATCAAACTTAGGTGTTTTAATCATGTTGATTTGTTTAATACGCTTACTTCTAAAAAATTAAAAATAAAAAAATAAAACATGAAAAATATATCAATATTACTGTGTCATAAACGTGTTCACAACTTGAGATCTTTTGAGTCGAATACATATGACACAATTCATTTATAAATTAATCGTGTCATTTTAATTGTTTCAACTCGAATACAGAAAATTTGTAAGTGTTCGTATGGTATTGTTGTCGTTTTATTACAAAATTGGTCAAAGATTACAAAGTTTTAATAATCTTGCTTGTAACGATCATGCTTTATTAACTGTCAGCAATATTGTCTTATTAATAAAATTCAAAATTTTACAATCATGGGATACCAACTCATGTTAGCAACTTTGCATTATTCAGAACTTTTTTTACTCATTTATTAATTTAAATAAAAGAGAAAATGTTATTGAGGGCACCGGTTACCACCAAACCAAGTCTAAGTTTTGGTATTATTATAATTGTAGGGAAATTCGAACGCTCTGCTTTGGAGTATAGTCGAAATTAAGATAATTTTTAAGTTACAGTACTAAGATATTTGGTAAATAAAAATTATTGTAACTTAAAAGATATATTAATATGATTTTTTACTAGTACAATAAAAAAATCAATTATATATTTAATAATTTCGTCAAAATTATTATTTAATAATTATATTTACTAAATATTATTAACTTTTATTTTAATAATTATAATTTTTTTAACAACAACCGTAAATTTTAAATTATAACAATTTAATTTCAAATATATCCTTATTATATTTTACAAATAATAATTTTTAAAATTTTTTACTCTCACCATTATAAAAAGATTTGGATCCTCCACATCGAAGTGGTGCCAAACAACTCAGCTAAAAAGTCGTTGGTAATATTTTATTAGTTATGTTTGATTAATCAATTAATAAATGATTCTTGTGGTAAATTAAAAGGCTGAAGGGATTTGGTATTCCTCATTCTTCACGGTAAATTAAAAGATCACCTCTATAATATTCTTCAAAAAAAAAAATGATAGGAAAAAAAAAATCTCTTCATTTATTTAATTAATATTCCAATTACCTAAATAAATAGTTCACATGAATCATTTCTGATAATCACCATGAGTTTGATTTGATATGCAGGCCATAATGAGATGGGAAATTTATAAAAATAGCTAAAATTTTTTTACAAATATCCAAACTAATTAAACTTTTTCTATCATATGTAGCCATATATTTATTGTATAGACTTAAATACCCTCAGATCTATAAACAAAACCAACAAATCTCACACACTCTCAACCAATAATTTTCAAAATCCAGCACACCCTAATCCCTAAAACTCACCCATTAATCATCAACTCATCAACTAGAAAGCAAAACGTTGAGGCTAGTATTTATTTTACACAATGTGTAGTTTTTTATTTTTCGATTAATCAAAATTTATGAGTTATTTTGAGTAAATACGAGCTTGGAGACGAACCGAAACGTCGACAGCGCATCGCACGGTAATAGGTTCTGTAAAATTGTGGGACAGACGCCTGTCGCACGGTGAGACAGGCGTCTGTCGCACGTTGATAGGTCTTTCCAACCGTGGGACAGGCACCTATCGCACGAGTTTTACATAACCTATTACCATGCGACAAGCACCTGTCCCACGTGCGACAGGCGCCTGTTCCATGTTTTCTGGGTTCATCTCCAAACTCGTATTTACTCAAAATAACTCATGTTCTAATTTTTTTTTAAGTACTAAATTTTTTCTTTCTTAGGTTTAATAACTCATGTTCTAATTTTTTTTTTAAGTACTAATTTTTTTCTTTCTTAGGCTTAATGGAGTCAATTATTCTTCAAATGTGTTTTGATGGATCATGGGAGGAATTGACAGACGGTCGTATTAAGTACAGAAATGGAAAAAATAGAGCTTTTTTAGTTTTGAAAAACTATACGTTTGATGTATTTCTTTCAAGAGTATATGAAGTTTTGCAAATAAATCCGAATGATTATAGCATTGAATTGAAGACAACTTTACAGTCGAGATATTCTACCCAACTCGTATGTTCAATACCAATGGATATAGTTGATGATGAAATGGTAAGAGTTTTAATACATATGAGCTCTAATTCGGTGAATGAGGGCTGTATCCCTGTTTTTGTTAGTAAATTTCCTAAAGTAAGAAATCAAGAGAATATTCAAGAAGAGAACATCATGTCACTGGCGGCTGTTGAAGAAGAGGTGTTACCGCTGATGACTTCACTACAACAAGGTTACTTTCCCTTCCATTACAATGATGATCGCATTAATGACATGATCTCAATTCGATGGAAGGAGGTATAACATTCTAACCACTAATATTGCGGAAAGTGTAAATTCTTTGATGACGGAACCTCGAAAATTTCCTATAACTCATTTGATTGACCATTTCCGAAAAACATTACAACAATGGTTTTATCACAGAAAAATAGTAGCAGAATCAATGAGTACTCCTTTAACAACGTGTGTAAGTAAAATAGTATATGACAGAAAAGATCAAGCTGAAAGAATGAATGTTCGTCCGGTGTCTAAGCATAAATTTCAAGTTTGGGGTGGTGGTGTGAAGGAAGGGTTAGTTGACATAAGTCGTCGGACTTGTAGTTGTAAAGTATTCCAACTTGATCAACTTGTATGTGCTCATGCAATAACTGTTTGCCTGCATGCTCGAGTAGATTATATAGGTGTCTGTTCTCAGTTTTACTCTAAGGAATCATTATTAAAGGCATATGTAGTTCCAATCAATCTGGTTGGCGATGTCTCTTCTTGGGAAGTTCCACACCACATCCAACAATTGAAGGTAAATACCCCAATAGAAAAACCGCCTCCTGGTCGTCGGAAGGAGCTTAAAATACCATCTGTTGGTGAGGATGTATCACGGAGAACTGTGATGTGCTCTCGGTGTAAGGAACGCGGGCATAACAGAAAAAGATGTAAGAATCCTATTGAGACGAATCGTAATTAGCGGCCTATTATCGTTGTAGCGTCTTATGTATTCAAGGAATATATTATATGATGTATTTTAAACTCTTATGTTTATTATGTATTCGACATGTTAAACTGTCTTTGTTAAAATGATTATTCATAATAAGTGTTGGAGAATTGTCAAACCCGAAATAAGATTAATCGCATTATATTTACAACTGTTCAAATATATAATTTACAATCTAATATCCCTATTAAATATGTCAACGGCAATCTTCTTCCTAAAGTATTGTCCAGGATTACTATCAAAATTAAATCGTACCTTGAACATTAAATATAACGTAAACATTAACATAAACACCACAGCTGATTTTTATCATCTTCATCACAACACGCTACTTGCCTAAGTAGCGCGTTGTGAAGGATTGCACCACTAAACACGTAGCTATCCATCTTTGCGAAATGACCAAATATATCTTTCCTTAATAATCTTAATTGTTGTTTCGTTAACTTCCTCTTGATAACATCCATCACATTCCCAAATTTTGAGGTATTTGTAATACGTCCGGGAAGTGTTTCGTTTCCGGAATCTTCATCGTGCCTGGTTTTGTGGCCATTACGACTGCAAAAAAAATCAAAATTTTAATTAGTTAATCTAATAATTAAAAAAAATTAAAAAAAAATTCAAGATTTTTTTTTACATTCTGTAATATCGTGGATTTACAGGTGCCTGTCGCGCGCGGTAGAATTTTAATTGTTCTGTCCGTCATTTCTAGTCCTATTGCACCTATACTCCACCTTACAATCACACTATCAACATTTTAATCTTGCAATACACCATCAACTATTTAATCTAGTCTAAGGAGCATTTTATCGAGCACCTCGCGTACCACTTTTTAAACCTAAATTTCACTTAACAATCTCCAATATTTATAGCCAAACAATCATAAGCTTATTTATATGCATCTATACACAGATTTTTCACCAATCAAACTTATCAAAATAGAAAGAAATTAAAATTTACGAAATGATAATTACCGAAAATTACAAAATGGATGATGATAGAAATCGCTGGAGTTGAGTTCACTGTCAAAAATCTGTCCAAGTGCCGTTCACAGTTACCGGAGGGAGCTAATTGCCAATTGGGGGTCGCCGGAGGGAGCAAATGCAAGACTTTGGTTTTGAGAGAGATATGGGTATTATGAGAAAAAAAAAGAGTAAATGGTTAAGGATGATAGAAAAAATATAAATTGTTATTTTGGATATTTGTAAAATTTTTTTGGTTAGTTTTGTAAATTTTCCAAATGAGATTGAGAGCGGCGATAATGGCATATGATCTTGACTTTGACTTCGGTTACCCAGTGAGTGCACGACACTTATTTTATTGCACCACTCTTGGATTTCTTTTGTCATTGAGGCAGACATTTTATTTAATATAATGGCGAATATTGAAAATTTCCCTAGAAATATTATTTTCAAATATAATATGCTGGACAGTAAAACATCTTAAATTTTCGCGACCTTTCTATATTAAGAGATTTACATTCATATACTATGAATCATATTCACTAGTTTTAATCGATCCTTTGTCGTAGGCCAGGGTAAACTTTGAACAATAACCTGACCAAATTAAAATAACAGGTAGCATATATGTTACGTTGTCCGAGGAGTATATTTTATTTGGACCTTTAATCTTTCTTGGATTATTATTCTGTGGTTCATATTTGTTTCTAGTTGCATTGAGTTTGATATACTGCAAAGTGTGATTCTATATGTATGCCAAGAACTAGAAAACAAATTCAAAGCAACTGAAATTAATCTTTCCGTGTATAATTAATATAACAACTTGCAAATGCATCTAACATATTTGACTTTGATTGTTTCCTTCTAGAGACTTTCTCACTTAGTCTCTTTTTCAAATGTATATCATAATAGGAAAATTTGCAGAATAGTCCAGAAATTTGTTACTCATCAACAACCCTATTTAAAACAAAAAAAAAAAAAAAGGGTTGTTGATCTCTGCAATTGGCTTCGATAGCCTACCATCATACTAGTGGACATCATTATCCAAACATTGTTTTAAAACAAGAAGGCAAAGATTTAAACTCAATATCAAAACAACGGCAATGTCGCTGACGATACAAATTTGTTCCGTTTGATCTAGTCGTTTGTACAACAAAACATGGCGTTGGGAAGCCGTTCATCCAATTTAACTTTTTCTTCATTTCAAATTGTTTTTGAGTTGTAATATTTGTCACAGCTACTTGGTAATTTTCACACACACACACATATATATATTAAAATTGTCTAATCCAAAATTATAAATTTTGTTAAAATCTGAAAAAATTATTACACTATAACTTAAAATGCGGATTCACTTTATGCACTGTACGGTGTATTAGTAAATTGAAAAATAAAAACAATAATAAACTATAGGAATATACAACAAATTCACATTTTAAAAGATGCGAACATCCACACTAGATAATGACTATATATATATATATTTAAGATCTTAAACTTTATCAAACTTCAGGAAACACTATATGATTTAATAGATTCTATGAACTTTAACAATATATATATATATATATATATATATATATATATATATATATATATATATATATATACAAGATGAGACAATTATTATTATTTATTTTTTTGTTGTTTGAAGTTTATGAAACATCATCAAATTCAACACACACTCATTTATGTATATGATTAAGAAAAATTATTAATGGTCCATCTAATTTTTAGCAAATTAAAAGTAAGAAATACACAATTTCTTTAAAAATTATCATCAATCGACCTATAGTTTATCAAGTTTATCTCTGAATCATGTTTTCATTAACCTTAGTTAGTGTATGTTGCCATCTCAAGGATAAAATGGTTATTATTATTATTATTATTATTATTTACTTTTTAAGAAAATTATCACCTGATTGTCTAACTTCTAGGGAAAGCTTAATTAATTAAACATTAAGGTTTCCTTTATATAATCATACACTTCCAATAGTCTTTTTAGGAAGATTCTCTAATAAAAATTTCACATAGATTATTAAAATATGATTTGCTAATACACGATTATAAATCTAGAAGTTGATTTAACTAAAAGTTGATGACCGCTGATAATTTCCTATGTATAATAAATCCCTAGCGAAAATTTTACTACTACAACCATTTCATTTCTCTCAAATGAGCAATCTTTAATGGAAAATCTTCCCTGCAACATGGCAATGGACATACTTGTAAGATTACCCACCACAACGCTGATACTATTCAAATGTGCGTGCAAAAGTTGGCGAGATTTAGCCCGATACCCACGTCTGCCTAGCAGGTGTAACGCCCGAGCAAAGGCTAGTAATCCGTGCCTCATCCTTTACAGTTTACAATGTGCTATGCTTCGTTAGTCCTAGCAACGGACATGAACAATATAACAGTCCAGCACCGAGGCGACAAGTATCAATCCAAGGCTCAAAACCCTTTGGTCCGGATACCGGTTCGTACGTTGGCTCTTCATTTGTTGGCCATTTGATAGAATTGCGGCCTAAGCCGTTTAAGTATTCCGGTGGCCAAGAGATAGCCTAGGGTTTCGTTACCACCCAATGTTAGAGGAATATAAAGTGGTGAGATTATAATTTTGTGACGTAACTCAATGCAAAATACGGTTTACAGACTGGACATGCAAGGCATGGAAATCTGATGTTGAAGTTCTTACTCTTAGTAGTAATGACGATAATTATTACAAATGCTGATATGATTGTAAAACTCTTTTGTGGTTAATTTTTTTTTATATACTCAAGCTTACAGAACATATAAACAAAAACTCATAAAATAAGTTAAAGTAACAAAAAAAAAGTCTTAGGTGGTGTCGACACTATTATCTAATTACATACCATAAATATATACGCTGCATTTATAAAACACAATTATTAGTAACTTTTCTCATTGTTTATTTTCAATTTTTATTTTTAAGTTAATATTACCGCCATATATTATTTTTATAAATTAATAATTTCGGTTATTATTTTATATATTTGATTAAACAACATACCCGGGTCCGACAGCTGGAGTCCTTCTGACCGAGGAAACTCGCCCGAACCCGGGATTATTGTTTATTGGGCTTGTTTGCTTTATTTTTAAAGCCCAATACCCGACCCAAATCCGAACCAATGGAAAAGTGAAAGAACGACGCTCAGTGCGCTTATTCATTCGACTGAGTTCACGGGTTTAGGGTTTAACAAAGAAACTGCTTTTGGCAATTAACCAAAGCAAAATGGGGAAGAAGACAACGTACAAGAGACTGAAGGGAAGCCAGAGCCTGAGGCAGAGACTGGTATTGTCTACGCTCGCCTCCACTCCTGTTCTCATAGACGACATCCGCGCCGAGGACACATTGCCGGGTCTCCGCCCCCACGAGATTTCCCTCCTCCGCCTTCTCGAAAGAATCTGCGATGACTGCGTCGTCGAAATTAACGAAACTGGTGAATTTTTTAATTATTTTTTTATTTTCGTTTTAAAAATTTTCGCCTTTGAGTTTCTTTTTTTAATAATAAAATTTATGTTTACTTATTAAACGTGTGATAATGGGGCAGGCACAAAATTGGAGTACAAGCCGGGAATAGTGATGGGAGGAAGGAATTTAGTGCATGACTGCGGCGTTAGCCGGTCTATTGGGTATTTCTTGGAGCCACTGATTCTTGTTGGATTGTTTGCTAAGAAACCCATTACCATAAGGCTAAGAGGTAGTTACTTCTCGCGGCCTGTGCCTTGTGATATTCTTCTATTTGTAGCTATTTAGATTGATTAAAGTTCTGTTTGCAAGTCAAAACTTCACAAGACAAAAAGAAACCACCCTTTTGGAAGCATCTACTGTTGGTCTTGACACGGCAATTAATTCCATCATGTCTTGTTTTGTGTTTATAGTCGAAACATATGATTTGTTGTTGTTTCAGGGATTACAAATGATCCTAAGGATCCAAGTGTGGATACTTTCCGTTCTACTACCTTACCCTTGTTAAAGAGGTTTGGAGTTCCTTCTGAAGGATTGGAGTTGAAGATAGAGAGTCGTGGTTCTCCACCTCATGGTGGAGGTGAAGTTATTTTGACAATCCCGATTGTAGATAGGTTAACGGTGAGTCTTTGATTTTGTGTTTGAAACTCCAAAAGATTAATGAAAGAAGCATGGGAGAGAAAAAAGTAGAAACTAGCTACAAATTTGGAAAATACTATGAATAAAAGAATGTAATGGTAGCTCTTTATTTTGTATGTTGTTTCTTATGTTTTTGATTTACAGGCAGTTAACTGGCTCAATGAGGGAATGGTTAAGAGGATTAGAGGTGTTTCCTTTTCAACCAGAGTGTCTTCGCAGTTTGAAAATACTATGATTCATGCTGCTCGTGGAATCTTTAATCGCCTGCTTCCTGATGTTCACATCTTTACTGATCATAGAGCTGGTCCTCAAGCTGGAAAGTATGGTCTTTAATTGCAGTAGATATCTTTTATTTAGTCTTTGTGTAGATATATTTGAAAATAACTGGTGAATTGCTGCTCATGTTATTTTTTATGTATTCTAGGCACAATTTTTTTTTTTTTTGAATTGGGAGGAACAATTTGATTGCAGGTCCCCTGGTTATGGAATTTCACTGGTTGCAGAAACCACATCTGGTTGTTTCATTTCGGTTGATACTGCAGTTTCTTATGCTCGAGGCGAAGTTGATGAAATTGAATATGATGAGAAGAGAGAGCTGATGCCACCAGATAATGTTGGTGAGCAAACTGCTTCATGTCTTCTTGAAGAGATTGAGAAAGGAGGAGTTGTGGATTCAACGCACCAGGTTTGTGTTTTAAATCATCATACTACTTAGGTCTAGCCATTTTCAACTTTCACCTTCATTATACTTTTAACTAAATAATCTGATGGCTTTATTTCCCCACTCTGTGATTTTCTTATTGCTTGAAATTATACGGTTTAAGATTTTTGAACATGCTTCGAACTTTAGCCTCACAATTTATCATCTGTAATGGTGAATAATATTCTCAACTTCCTCCCCCCTCCCCAGTCTTTGTTTGATTGAAACCATGTGGCAAATATAGTGCATTTTGTTACAAACTTTGCCTATATTGTTTCTCGCTCCAAAACTTGACAACCAGCAAGATTGTTTCTGCTAATGTTGTCTCTGTTGCATCTCCAGAATGGTCATTAAATTTAATTTATATAGTACTTGTAATAGGTATATCATCTATATAGAATCCCCGAACGAACTTGTTGAAGCAGTCTTTTTGAAGAATGCACACATAATGACTTTCCCTACTCTTCATAAATGCTTCGTATTATTGGGGGTAACACAAATGTCTCTTTGGGAGCATCTCTGGTGATAGTACTGAATGGTGCTTTTTGTTTTTAATTCTTGACAATGGCTGTTAATGAATATGAGTTTATTTCTGTTATTCATAGTTTTTATGTGTTGTTTGCAGGGTTTGTTGTTCCTGCTTTGTGCATTAAGCGAACCAGATGTCTCAAAGGTTCGTGTCGGAAAGCTTTCACCATATGGAATTGAAACGCTGAGAAACATCTTAGATTTTCTGGGTGTCAAATTTGACATTATGCCAGATCCATCAACAGGATCTGTCATACTTCGATGTGTGGGATGTGGATATAAGAACCTATCTAGAAAGCTTTCATGATGATTTTGCAATCCGTTAGAAGTCGATGATTATTTACAATATAGATACCCAAGGGCTGCCCTGCTTCAACTGGGAAGGGATGATACTCTGCAGGGAATTTGGCATCATATCGGTTAGCTGAGCCTGCCTCCAGTAAGAGCTTTGAACCTACTTTCAAATGAAGTTTCGTTCCGGGGAGTAATATCAAGTAATCTGATGATCCGGCCTTTGTGGCCTAGTTAAAGAGTTTCCTGAATGGAGTTTCCTGAATGGAATATATATATATATATTGTTATCTTGAAATTTTGACGAGCTTTGTCAGCTTGGTAAATGGAGGCAAAGTTTCTGGATTACAGAATTTGTTGGTTAGGCTGTATTAGTATTACAAATTTTATTTGAAGAAAGTGATTGCATAATTATTAATTAACAAAGGAGAAAGATCTTTATGACTTTATCAATGTGTTCAGGAAAATGGTACTTTTTTTTTTCCCCTGTTTTGAATGCAGAATAAGAAATAGTTTAACTGGTGCTGGTTTCAAACATAACAAAGTGAAGCTAAACAAGATAGTCTTAGAGATATATTTATAAATAAAGTGTTGTAATTTAAAAGTTATAATAATTGTAAAAAAAAATTATAATTATAAAATAAAAATTAATAACATGTAATAAATATAATTTTTAAATAATAATTTTAATAAAATTATTAAATATATAATAAAATTTTTATTATATAAATAAAAAATTATATTAATATAATTTTTAAGTTATAATAATTAATATTTATTAAATATTTTAATATTATAACTTAAAAATTATAATTGGCACAACTCAATTTTAAACATACTTTAATCGGTCGAAATGTTTCATTGGTTGTACCTTCATTGGAACTCTCGCCAAGGACTTTCAAAGTTGCCAGGATTGATATTAGACCACTGCTCTGTTTTGGATCTATGCCCCTAAATAATTTTTTTCCTATATTTTAAATTCGAGAAATACAAGAGTTGCGACGTGAGAGACATCAAATTGATTCTGATTTATTATTAGACAAGAAGGATTAGAATGTGAAGTTCAACTAGTAATTTTTTTTATATTTTTTTTTAATTTAGGGCGGTATACAAGACTGTTAGATTCAAATAGGAAAATAAGTTTGAATTTTGCTCATGTAATATTTTACGGGGAAAATCTTGTTAACAGATAAAAAAACTTGAGGGTTAAAATCATGCTTTCAGCTTATTTGCATCCTAGAATTTCCATAACTGCGAAGAGACTCTCAACATGGACAATCGTCCGAAAAGATTTTCGGTCTCCAGGAATCAACTCATCCATAAAACTCATGACTCTCTGGCTTATATAAATCTAAGGCTCCATTCTCGGACTTCAATAAAATCTCTCCATTCTTCAAGTTGCACACAACCTTAATTGTTCTACCGAAAATATTCAACATTTCTGGGTGTTGTCTTGATTTTTCTCCCAAGCTTATCGGCAAATATGTTCCGATAACACACTCTTTGCTCCATGACTCTTTCACATTGTATTTCTTCATCATCTGAACAATGAACCGCAGAAAGGCACCCTCGCAAGACAAAGCAAATGAAAACTACAACCATCAAGACTACCACAAGATTTTTCCTTTCAGCTTGCAAGATGTATGGTTATACTAGTACTTCATACAAATTAAACAGATGTGGATGACGACTTGGATGTGTCAGGTGTATGCAGGCCTTTTTTTCCTGTAAATTCTTTATTGTTAACTCTATGTTATAACTAGGCTGACATAATCCCCATTCTGTGATTTTTCCAACGTTATTATTAGATATGACAGCTCCAAGCAGTCCATCTCGGATGGAGAAGATACAACAAACAGTTTTGCAGGCTGTTAATTTGCTCCAGACGCCGGTAGACAAATCAGGTACAGTTCAAGCCTTTATTCTATGTTACATTTGATGTGGAAATTTATGCATGGTAATTATGTCAATCTATTCTGTTTTGCTTCCTTTTGAGGCTGCTCGTGTCCGCAAGGAGTATGATGAGTTTAGCGACAAGTTGTCTAAAATACAGTCGAGGATATCAAGTCTGACACAAAAGCTTAAGCATGATTTTGCTTTGTGTAAGATGAACTTTTATGTTTGTTAATTGATGCATTGGCATGCATTTATTTATTTATTTATCTTGGCTTCCCTAAACTGACTTGAATTTAAATATTACAGGACCAGAGAAGGAGTTGTACTTATTCCACGGCCATGTTTTGAGAGCGCGCATAACAAGTTGCGACCTTTAACTCATTTTCCCTCCATTTAGTGAGTATTTGATAGTTATTTATAGCTACAGACTTTTGTACAAATTATTTTTGTATTAACTCATGATTGCTTGAATGAAAGCACAATATGATGTCTTCATTTAACTAGTCATGTAATATGTCACATCAATTCGTACAAAAGGAATCTGTAAATGTAACATCAGTGTTATATTTTATCTCTTTTAGAGAGCTGGAATTATCTTCAATAATTCAAATGATTTTGCCATGGCTGATCTTGCTTCAGGTATGTTTACAAAGCCTGTCTGTACAAAGAAGGGCCACACAACGACTCGTCTGGGGCAGGCTTCTACAGCCATTTTTCGGTTGCATGCGCTCTTTAGTCTTTACCCAGTTGTTTTATATATTAAGGAAAACTCAGGTACCATTTCGGTGGGCTGAAAGGGGGATTCAGTCATGTAGGTTGTTGATGCAGCTTTTCCCGCGTGCCTCAACAGTGCTTCGAACCTTCAAACAGTACTTCCAAACAGCTCTAGCAGGACTGTTCAAGCCTTCGCTATGGATTCAAACAGTGCCTCGATCCTTCTGCTCGCGATAAGCTCGAGCAGGATTATCCCCTTCGTCCTGTTCCGCTGTCTTCTTCAGAACAGTGATCTCCCGGACCTGTACTCACAGAAGACCAGGTCGAGGGTCGCCGGCGTGTCCTCGCGAAAACTCTCCGACGCTCAAGTCGATGATCGGGTTTATCTTTTGGTATCTCCTTAGTGAGGAGGCCGGAAAGATGAAAAGGGTATTATTTCGCCCCCCCTTTTTTGGATAAGTATGGTGTTTTCAGAAAATCAAATGAGAGAAATTTGAAAAGGAAGAACCCATGATCAAGTTACTGGATCCTTTCTGAATCGAAGTTCCAACCTCTCTTTCGGGTTCCGTTCTTCCAACCCCTTTGTGAATTAGAAATGTCAACCTTTGAGAATCAAATTCTTCAACTCTTGTAACGATCTCCTTCGTTTCCTTTTATACTCCATTTTTCCCGCTCTTTTCCTTTCCAGGCTGTCCACTCCCACGCTAGTGGTATCTGGGTCCTTCTGACAGCCGGGTTCGGCGGAATATTCCCTAGGGATGAGCGGCTGTCCCCTTAACCCGATTCACGTGGCCAGATCACCATGTCGGGCAAGTGCGCAGGGAATGATGACGCCTTGGAGGCACGTGCCGGCCACCGACAACAGTATCACCACTCCACCATGTGGGACCCTGGTAAGACATCAAAAGGTGTGCCTGGATTCTGAGAAAACGGGTCGGTTGCCCTGGGTCGGGTTTTGCCAGCTGCGCTCGTCGATCCCTGCAAGCAGGAGAGATGTGCTCGGCTCTCGACCTTGACCAGCTTTGACCTGAGGGACGGCCTCGAGCTGGTGATGGAGTGCTCGGGGCTCGAGCATCTCTGATTTCCTCGACCTTGATCAGCTTTGACCTGAGGGACTACCTCGAGCTGGTGATGGAGTGCTCGGGGCTCGGGTCGCTCTGAGTTCCCCGAGCTTGACTAACTTTGACCTTCCTCGATGATCTCGAGCGATTGTAGAGCCTCGAGCACGACCTTGACCGCTTTGACGTCCCGACTTCGCTCGAACTAGGCTGTCTTCGAGGTCTCTTACTCGAGCTGGAAGGGCTTCGAGGGGCCTGTCTGATATTTACCCAAACAATATATATATTATCAAACATAATTTTGAGTCTTAAAAAATTTATATACAAAATCTTAACCACCAAATTGTAGTCATTCTAAGGGTTAAAAATAATGTTGACACGACTTTTTTTATTCTCAAAACAAAATGAACAATGGCTCAAGAGATACAATTTTAAACACAAGTTAAGACATAATTTCTTAATGAAAATAGAGATGAATGGAGGATCAAGATTAGATGAGATGGAATTATTCATCAACAGTTTTCTCTCTTATATATTGGCTTCAGGCTGCAACACCTGCGAGGATAATGTGAAGTTGAATACTGTGTATAATAATAATAATACATTAAATCTGACCTATTAATTAAGTAACATATTATTAAATTTGTGTTAGCTGTCCGTGAACTTGAGCCATGGGACCCAGCTAGCCCTTAAGCCGATTTCTACCGTTAACTTTCAAATTATCGAAGCCGTGAGATCATGTGAAGTATTTCAGAAAAGTGGAAGACAACAACATTTTGGCAGTTCTGGCCGCATTTTCCAAATTAAATTAGTTTTTTGGAAGCAAAAGACTATTATTGCTATTAGTTTAACTCCGCCCCGATCATGTACATGTACATTATATCAAACCAGAGGCAAGAACTCGCATATGCAATTTAATTACTCTTTGAGTTTTGATTCAGGAAGCAGAGATCTTTTTTTATTTGAAGAATATGAATAACTGCGCAGGCTTTTAGGCCGACTTTACCTCATTTGAATATCGGTCATAATTCTTATTTTAATATATGTATTTATTAATACAATCTTCGATATAATTTATAGGTAATAACAACTGTTTGGAGGTTTTCCATAGAGTGTACTGTTAGTATTGTTGATGATGACATTGCGAATGATTTTAATCTTGATTTTCTTGTTGTCCTTCAATATGGGAGAAATATTGATCAGACTGATTAAGTGTAGATAATATTACTCTTTTGTATCATATTTAATTGAATAAAAAATAGGTACTATTATTACATATTAATCTGTGAGTGTTGGTTTGATTCAATTCTACTTGATAAAATCTCATGAGATATACAAGAGATTTTCTAAAATTACTTTCTTGTATCACTTCTTCCTGAAAAAGGAAATTAATAAACAAAATTTTTGTTCGTGTCAATGGGTTGATTAAGTTAGCCTATCTATATATATCTGTTTATTTATGCTCTCTTTTCTTGAATTTTTTTACTTAAATCAATGAATTGCACATATTGATTGGCTAATTATTGCACAGCTAGCGACTTAGATCATTCAAAGAGCGTCTACATTACATGATTGATGTGGAAACGTAAACACTGACAAGAGATAGAGAAATAAAGTTTTTGAATAATTAGATTATTATTGATAAGTCAGAATGAAAAAAATTAAAGTTTTAAATTTTTTTATACTAATCATAAATATTATAAATTTACTAAAATAAATAACCGTAAAATATTATTTTATAATAAAATTTTCTTAGTCCAAAAGAGATAAAAATTTGATATCAAGAAAAAATAAAAAATATTCTAAAAACAATAGAAAAAAATAACAAAAAAAAATCTTAAAATGTCAAACGAATAGGAAAGAAATTGATCTTTTGGCTTGATCAGGAGACAGAATAGCTAAAGCTCAAAAAAAATATTTTGTTAGTCTTATGCAATTCTATATCTACTATAATTATTTTTATAAGAGTAAGTGTTCTTATATTAGACTAAAAGTCTATTGATGTTCTATCGGTTATTTGTTATATGAGAATGGGGATTTTTTTGTGCTCAAGATATAGTGAAACAGTCGGGGGTTTAATTAAAAGCTTGATGTGAAAAGGCAAAATTTAATTCTCTATATATACTATTATATGCATGTTATATCAAACAAGAAGCAAGAACTCGCAAAAGAAAATTAGTTACTTCTGAGTTTTGATTCCAGTTCACGAGAAGGTAGCTAGCAGATATCTTTTCTAATTTGAAGAATATGAATACTCCTTGTGCAGGTTTTTAGGCCATCTTCTGTTGAGTATCATTTTAAATTCATATTTTAGTATATACATTTATGACTACATTTTTTTATTATAATTTTTTTAGGAGAATATCGTTTATCCGCCGTCGGACGGTATTGTTAATGATAATAAATATTGCAAATGGAAGTCTTAATCTTTTTGTTGTCCCTCAAAAAGGTAAGCAATTTTGTTTTCAAGAAAGCATCCGCAAGTTAAAAAAATAAAAAAATAAAAAAGAAAGAAAGAAAGAAAGAAAAATATTGTGATGTAATATGTGGTTCGAAAAATTAGTCAAGGTCAAAATCAGTTGTGTTATAATAGCCTTGATCTAGGAAATAAAGATGACTCTTTCACATTGTATTCCTTCCTCACCCATATCTCTATTGCTTCATCATCTGAACAATGAACAGCAGAAAGGCACCCTCGCAAGACAAACAAAAGAAAACTAATCTTGGAAATGCAGTTCAATCTCCCTCAGTTTTCCTTCCGCTAAATCAAATGATAAAATCCGTAAACATGGTGATGAACGAAAAGGAAACTGATTATGACACTTACTCAACCAATGTAAAGAACCATTTAACAAAGCCTGAGATGAAAGGCCGGCCTAAACTTCTCTATGCATCATCAGCGAGTGTAAGAACCTGGACATCTGATTGCCAAGACCAGACTGTAGAGCGCGTTGTTAGATAATGTTTGAAGTAAAATGCTATACGCACCAGCTTATATTTTTCAGTTGTTGGTGGGTAACCAAACCCTAGGGCCTACCTCTTGGTCCGGATAATTAAATGGCTCAGGCAAGTCTATGAAATCTCCAGCAAGTGGGTTGCATAAGAATATGGGGGTTGGAATGAGGTGCATTGGCTATGCATAACACACCGCTGCATGAACCAACAATGTGGTATTCAGATATACTAGACTTGAGTCGTGCATTAATGCTCATGAACTCGTTGTTAATTATACTTTCAAGGTTTACAGCTCGTTTGAACTTGGAAAGTCACAGTGAAGGATGAGGCTTGGATTCTTGGCGTTTGCTCGTGCGTGGTTCATTGCTTGGCAGTCGGGGTTCTAGAGCTAATGCTCGCCAACCTTTGGATACGCATTTGATTTGTATTAGGGACGTCATGGGTAAAGCCAGGATCTTTCAGAAAAAGGATTCCGATACGAAGAGTGCATAACCGCATAGATAACCTCACACTAACCCGTCAATTTGGGATCCAATGACTATGGGAATATTCTCCATTTAATTGCTTGGGAGGATAAATACGTCTGAAAGGCATTAGATGGCAGATTGCACAGCCAAAAATGAAATGGTTGTTGGTGAACCACTTTGTGCTAGATGCATACATATAATATCGATAATGCCAAATGTGAAGGCAAAGTTGTCGTTTTTGACACTCTTGCACAACCAATTTTGAAAATTTCTTCTATAGTATTTGGGAGGGAATTACAAGGTTTGTATTCTATCTTTTTGGCTACTATATATGCTGCGATAATTACAATATGATAAACATTTTTTATAAAGAACACGAAAATTAAGATCGACAAAATTGAGATTAACAACTCCATGGTTTAGTACAAGGACATTAAACCACATGATTCAACTTGTTAAATGGTTACGGACATTTTTATGGAGGATAACCCACTTTGTTTAGTTCGACTGTTATTTTGAACTGAGCATGAAATTTTGTTTGTGTTGGAAGCATCAGTGTTTGATGAAAGTCCAAAAGTGTTTGATGAAGTGCCCATGGGACGGAACCTGGAGGAAAGGCTAAAGTTATACTGCTCAGATGAGTAAGCACTTAGCAATGAATCAGCAAGCAAGTGATAATTGATAGAGGCCGTTGGTTTTTTGACTTAATGACTTAATTTCAATCAGTTAAGACATTTAAGTTTATTTATTTTTTTAACTTAATGAAAAATTTCAATCATTAAGTCATTAAGTTATCAAATTAATTTTATTTTTTTAGTTTTTTGCTTAATTTAAAAAGTCTTAATGATATCATTAAAAGATATTCTCTAAAATATATTTATCTAATTAATTAATTTACATCCTTACTTAAATAAAATTTAATAATTTACATTATTACACATCTTTATAATTTGTGATAATATAGTGATAAATTATTATTATTTCTATTTTTTTTATTTTCTTCAAGATAACATTATACATGTTCATATTTTTTATGAATATCTTTCATATAAAAACATCATAAACTATAATAAAATTGATTAACATACAATAATTTAGAATATAAAGTATTATATTCAATTGAACATAATTTATGTTATGATAATATATTATGTTATTTGATTTTTCTGAGTTGATTATTATTTGTTTAACACTTATAATTTGTAAGGATATGAATGTAAAAATATAGTTTTCATATTTTTTAAGTTTAAAAAACAAACAACTTAATATTTGTTTTCAGTAATTCAGACATAAAAATAAGCATGTCATTCAAATTCAAACATTTAGTTTTATTAAGAATTTAGACTAAAGAATAGTTTGTTTTTATGTCTGAAGTCTTAATTTAACTTAATTTAAAATGTTTTGATATTTTAACTTTTATTTTTATATCTGAAGTCTTATTATAAGATATTTTCATCTGAATGAGAAAAGTATATATTTGTTTTACTTTTATCTGAATGATAAATTCTCTTAATGGAAAATTAATATTTTTCTCACAAATAACTTTATTAAAAATATTTATTTCCTACGTAATTATTAGATGTCACATTAGAGTTTCTCTTTTATCTTAAATTTTACTTAATATTAAATACTTAATATACATTTAGTTTGAATTTTAAATAAATTATTTTATTATTAGATAACAACTTTTTTTATGTATAAATATTATGTTAAATTATAAAAAAAATAATGTTATCAAAATTATTTTCATAAATTATATATCAAATACTTACTTTATAAATATTTATAAAAACTATTGTATTATAAAATATTACAAATATATACTAATTTAGACTTTAAGCGTATATAACGCTTTCAAAGTCATAAGTATAAAAATATTAAAATTAAGATGTTTGGAGTTTATAAAAACAAACAATTTACTATTTATATCCAGACGTCAAAAAATAAAAGACAAACATATTATCTTTATATATGCACTTAAACTCATTCATACTTCCGAAATATTAAAACTTATTCAAAATTCAGATGAAAAAATAAACACATTACCTAGTTTAGTTCTATTCAGATTTTAAATAAAAAAACAACCGCCACCTTAGTTTCAAATCTAATAAGTATGCTATGACATTTTTTTAGAAAACTTCCCTAATTATAACCTAAAAAACTACTGAATTACAGCAAATATAAGGTGAAAAGCTCGTAGCGACATTGTAAAGAAGAGGTTTATAATGCATCTAGTTAATACTCAAATTTCAATGCGTGCAGCTCCAAGTGCAAAATCTTCAGAGTCTGATTCTTTGTTGAGGGGCATATTTCCACCTTCGAATCTCTGTCCACGATCTGTGGATGAAAAAAATTCAACCTGCAAGCAAGAAGAGTGTAATTAAGTTAAAATGGAGGTTCTGGAGTATTACTTTCTGTGATACATTTTTGAGAAATCAAAATAAATAGAAGTTCAGAAGGAGTGTATGATGACCTGTTCTTTATGAGGTAAGATTTCTAACTTCTACGAACCTTAAAAGACATACTCTGAATGATAATATGACGTATAATACTTATTTCCAAATTTGATTATCATGACATGATGAATGGATTTCAAATGTTAGAACAAAATATGCTTGCTGCAGCAACAATGAACTGAGCCCAGGAAGACAATAAAGTTACAGCACAAATGTCAAGATGCAAATGAATCCAATATTTCAATTGAAGTAATGTCCATACATTTTACAGCCTTCCAATGCCACTGAGATATTAATGAAAGAACTATCTTATACATAAACAGTTAATGGTGGCTACAAGTCCTTCATTTTTATATGGCCACAACCTATCTGAATCAAGACTGGCAATCAGGCTATCAAATGAACAGAACTATCATATCAATTAAACATTATGGATTGCGTATACACATAAAACTCAAGATAAAAAACTGTGAAGAAACTAATTAACAGTTAAGGAGTATATGAATAGTATCACCTTTTAATCCTTTATGCTCGCATTCCCAGAATTGCCTCAACTAGAAACAGACTTTCAACATGAATAACTGAGCAAAACCATTTTGGCGGATTAGAAATCACCAAATCTTTAAACTCGTCGTTCTCTGGGTTATATAAAACCAAGGCTCCATTCGCATACTCCAACAAAATCTCTCCATCCTTCAAATCGCATACAACCTGATTGGCGCCTCTGCCCAACCCTGACTTCTTCAACATTTCCACATGTGGCCGAGCATTTTCCCTAAGGCTAGCCGGCAAATACGTCCCGATGACATAATCTTTGCTCCATGATTCTCTCACATTGTACTCTTTCATGATCCATATCTCCATGCTTTTATCATCTATACAATGAACCGCAGATAGACACCCTCGTAAAACCACCAGATGAAAATTACAAACACTAAGACTGCCGCAATCAGGCAGTCCAATCTCTCCAAAGTCCTCCTCCCCTAGATCAAACGACATAATTCTTAAACGTGGACCTAGGTTATTCTTATAGCGCATAGTGACCCAATGTAAAGAATCATTTAGCAAGGCCTCCGATGCACCAGGATTAAGTCTCCATGGAACAGGTCCTAAATATCTCCAAGTATGACCAATACCAACAGTAAGAACCTCAACATCTGATTTTCTAGGCCATTCTCTATCGCGTAAACTACGATAAGTATCGAAATTGAATACAATTCTCACAACTTTATATTCCATTGTTGTTGAATTGCAACCAAACCCAAAAGCTAACTCTTGTTGTGCATACTTAGTTGCCTTAGCCAATTCTACATAGTTTCCCGCAAACGGGTTGCATACAATTATGGGGTTAAAATAAAATGCGTCAGATACACACAAAAGGCCATTACAAGAACCGACTACCTGGTATTCAGCCATAATAGACTTGAGCTTTGCATCAATTCTTCTGACTCTGCTACTGTTTTGATCAGGATTGTCACCATTGATGCTAACAAAACAGAGCTTATTTTGAATTGGAGAGTCACAGTGAAGGATGAGGCAAGGGTTCCTAGTGCTTGCCCGTGCATGGTAGATGATAGGCAAACGTGGGTCTTGGGCTAAAGCTCGCCAAGTTCTGCAAACACACTTGGCTCGTACAAGGGCTGTAATGGGTAGTCTTGAAAATATGTCAAGGGCTACATCCAGAGGAAGATTCTCCATTGGGTTGCGAATAGAAGATCACTTCTGAAACTCAGTGAGGAGATGATACAAAATCAGCCAAAGAAATTTACCAACACACCCACTTCATAACCTAGGAGTCCATGAAAGACAATATCAATAAAAGCCTAGGTAATCATTAATAAGAAGGTCCTTGACTATTTCGTCAAACTATCATAACATCAAATTTCTGTGATCATTTTGTGGTTTCATCACCTTGTTTCTTTGTGCTTTTGAAAATAAGACAGTCTCATAATTATTTCATTAAGCCACATAAGTATTTCATCAAACCTCGAGATTCTTGGACCGTTTCGTCCAGGACCTTTTTCCTTTGGTAGGCCTTTTGCGTATAACTTAAGATAAAGAATTTTTGAGTCAGCACTCACAATTATTTTGTCGGAAACTAAAGGAAAGGACAGAGAAGCGAAATACAGATGCCGTCATATCATTGGAAAGAAATTTAGAAAATGAAAAATAAAATTTATTAGTGGTTCGCCTACACAGTGTAACACTACACACACATGAAACTCAATGAAGTTCAATTAAAACGAAATCTCATGAGAAATATAGCCTTTGCCATTTGATCAGAAAAGTTTGTTTACAGACAGAAGCAGAAGATGCAAATAATGATAAATTAAAGTTTGTTTACAGACAGAAGCAGAAGATGCAAATAATGATAAAAGATCATTAAAACACTTGTGTGGTTAAACTTGTATCATACAGCATAACTTTTTCCATCTGAACAAATCTTTTGTTTCGCATACCATACAAATGCAGAAAACCTATGGATTGAGGTGAAAAATAAGAACAAGTAGTACTGTGAAATTGGATTATACAATCTAGTTTACATTATCGGGACCCCAAGCATCGTCTCTCAATTTTTGCCTCATCTGAATGCGATTTCTTCTGGCTTCCTCCTGGTTTTTCAGCTCTTTAGAACCAAATGTTGTAGGCAACTTCAATCCCATGCTCTGAGCAATTAACCTTTGTGCAGTTCGTGCTGATGTCTGTGGCCTTTGACGTGGAGGTTCCAGATCTGAAAATGAATAATAATGCATTGCTTTTGGAAAATCGAAACCAGAAGAGGAGAGAACTTGCTATTAAAATGAGCTAGGCTGCTAGAACAAGAACATTGTAATTGGTTATAAACATTTTGCATGCAGGAACAAAAACAAAAAATTGATCTCAAGAAAACCAATATTTTCGATTATTTTGATTTTCAAAATCTGCCAAATGAGCACATTAATTTAGGAGAATTCAGAAACAGTCAACAGGGAAAATCAAATAAATTTCAACTGATCGAGAATCTATTAGAGTTTCCCACAAGAATGTAAAGGAAAAGAGTGACAAATCATGAGTTGAAGCAAAATTGAAATCCTAGAACTCATCAGATGGCACAACCTTTATCTACAACTGATGTAAGCATAGGCGGGAAAATTCTCATTTTATTTATCTTCTGTAGATGCCATTGTGCATGGTGTCACAAAATCCTTGGGGATTCTGTTAAAAATTTGATCAAGTTGAATCAGACTAAAAATAATTATTATTATTCTTCAAGTTTATTAATCAAATATTAAATTCCTTGTTATTGTGGTTGGCCAAAACTGACTACCAGAAATAGTAGCCATCACAGTAACCCTTTAGCGGAACCCAATTACGTAGAATTTTATAGGAGGCAAAATATTACACGCGGTGCCGTTTCATCATAGTTATAAAGAGAGCTTATATAATTTACCTCTTGGAGAAATTGAGGTCAAAATGATGTCATCCTCATCAAGTATACGCACTGTGAATGGAAATTGGATGTGGTTGCAAGCCTCCAGTGCTGCAATAAAAGGACATTATTAATTGGTGAAGATTAAAAATTAAAGAAGACCCCAAGACCGTAGAATCAGTAACATTGAAGCCATTGTCTAATGACAAAATAAAAAGCAATGATCAATTCAAAGTTTAAAAACAAAAATTAAAAACAAGATGAAAACAATGACGACAAAAACAATGAATGAAAAACTACAAGAGAGATTAGAAATTTTTTTATCAAAACAAGAGAGAAAAGCATAAATCTAAAAGGGTTTGCAAAAGGTATGAGTCTTCGCAGATACTGATCTAAAATTGAATTGTGCTTATACAATTTAGCATTGCAAGACTGGAAAAATTAGTTTAAATATAATTACCAATTGCTGGTGTCCGAAATACTGCAAGGGCAGTTGTATCGTTGAAAAATTAGTTTAAATATAATTACCAATTGCTGGTGTCCGAAATACTGCAAGGGCAGTTGTATCGTTGATCCAGCGAATAGAAATTCCACGATCTCTGAAGTCCTCAAAAAGTTTCTCCAGGTCTGTTGTCCTAGTACTCGGTGAAAAATCAGCCAGAACAAGAACATGGCGTGTACCATAATTAGCTGAAACCACAATAAGCATCTTTAGAATGCAAGCATCAAGAAGGTAAAACCTCAACTCTGTATTCATGGTACATTGCCAAATATTCCACTCTCTAGTACACATTTCTACTCGTATCTATTATACTGCACAAATTGAAATCAAATTCAATCAAGATGTAACAACACATTATCTACATCAGATGCAGTCAGAGACCATGCTCTATTGGTAGAAGAATAATAAATAAGCATTGAAAGCTACCGTTGGCGTATCCTCTCCTATAAGTAATCAGAAATTTTCTGAATTTTTAAACTGTCACTACAAGTTTTGAAAGTGCCAATAAAATTCAGTGGTAGGCTCACGTCTATCTATAAATATAAACTTTTGTCATTTCTAAACTATTCCTTAAACTATCTTTTCGAATTTCAAGTGATAGTGGGGAGCTAACTGAAAATACTGTAATAAATAGCATTGCACACCCTTTTAAATATGTAGAAATATCAACATTTGGGCAAGAAAAATTGAGCTCTCATAAAAAAAAAAGGGGGGGATTACAATGTATTAATTCTGTCTTCCTTTCAGAACTAAGACGCGAATCATCATCATCATCTGCATCTTCAACAATAAATTTATCGTCTTGCCAGTCGCTATATAGCTCATTTTTCTTATACGAGAATGTTCCCCTCCCACGCCGCTTAGGTGCTTGAACTTTCACACCTGTATCTTCCAATGACAGCTTCGATACTTCAGGTATGCCCTGAGATGAAAGTAACTCATCTGGCTCACGATCAGCCATTGCTTCCCAATCTGTACTCATCCCCATCATCATCAAAATAAATCGTAATCAATCTTCTCATAAATAAAAATTTTCAAAACACTTAACATGAACCTCACTTATATAAGCAACGCACCGTCATCCGAAGACTCCTCTTGAGGCAACTTATCATCACCAAACGATTTCACTGATAAGTTACCCATCAAAATTAACAAGTTACGTCACCAAAAACTATTAAAAAAATTAACATAGGAATAAAATTACCATCAGTTGAGCAACTACTGCAAGCAGTATCTTTGGAAGTGTCCCTCGAGTCTTTATTTGCTATCTTTGCTGCTGCATCACTGAAAATAGAATGAAAAATGGGGGACCCAGACGAAAAAATTAATAACATAAAGATAGTAGGGAATAAAAGAAAGAAAGGGTGTGTGAATTGTGATGTGAATGTACCGAATTTGGAAAGCGCGAGAGAGGAGGTGGTCGGATTTGAGAGAGAAGCCATTGGAGGAGTGGAGATTGGCCAAGTTTGTGAGAGCTGAAGCTAACTGGAGATTGAGCGATTCTTTTGTGGGTTGCGATTGTTGGGTTTTCTCGAGCTTCGAAATTGTGGATTCGAGAAGAGAGATGGCTGCTTCTGTGTCTCCTGCTTCCACCAGATCTTCCACCGCTTCGCTCCAGTTGGTTTCTTCTTGTTCTGCTTCTGGCTTTTCCATTTGATCAGAGAGTTCTCCCAGAAAATGAACGAGTGAGAGTGCCTACTGTACAGTTGAACCGCTGTAAATTAATTAATATGGTATTGGAATTATATAAAATTTATTAATTAAAAAAATATATTAAATAATTAATAAATTTATAAAGTTAATATGATAAATAAGTAAGAATTAAATTTAATTTGTTTTAAAAAATAAATAATTATATAATTATATTTATAATTTAAATAAAATTATAATTTATAAAAATATATATTATTATTTTATTAAAATTATTAATTTGATCCATTAACTTAAGTTGGGGTTGTAAAAATTTATTATATAATAAAAATTATTGATTTATAGGGGTTGGACTGTGTTAAATGAGTTTAATGTAGTCATGGGTCGGGACTCGGGCGAAATGGGCTCAATTTTTAACCCAGTTTGTCACTATAACCACACATATCCTTTTGTAGACGAGGCACAAGTGTTCGGACCAAAATACCCCTTCTTCTTCCTACCGGCATATGGGTGTCGACAAACGGCCCAATATCCTATGAATAAGACGGGTTTGAAAATAGAAGCCCTTTCCCAATAAAACCATCGAAAGCACGGTTTAAAATGAACGTAGTTTCATCTTTAATTTTTATTACATAGTTTAAGATCCTCCCTCGATCTAAGTTATTTTGATTTTTTTAAAAAAAATTAGTCTCCATATTTATTTAAAAGTAAAGATACAAGTTAAATCTTAATTATACCTTAACACTTTAAAAAATGTAAGTAAAATAAATATAGATATGTAGATAAATAACTGTCATTAAATGTTATTTTAAATTTTAATATCTACCATTGAATTATTTTAAAGTAATTGATCAAATTTTAAGTAAAAAGTTTAAGTTGAAATAACCACATTAATACTAAATATCACTTTTCAAATTTTAAATATTTATTATTAAACTATCTTAAAGAAATTTATAAGAATTTTGTATCAAAAGTTTTGCATAAGAAATGTAAGTTAAATAAATATACATCTACATAATTTAGATAGTGAGGTAAGTATCATTACTATTTATTTACTTAACAAAAAAAAAGAAACACGCACGTGACGAGAATCCAACGAAAACATTATTTGCAGATCTTAGCTCAAGAAATAGTTTTAACTTTATTATTATGAGAATAGTTCACTTCTTCTTAAGTATGCACCTAGTTCAATGTTTACAAAAATAGTTGATATACTTTTTATAATTAAGTTACTTTTATTTTAAGACTTTTAAACTTTTAATTTAGTCTAATCTGATAAAAGATTCTAGGTCCTTGGCGAGCACCAAGCATCCAAGATATTTTTCAACTTATTTAGTTGTTCTCTAAATAATCAAATATATCTATGGTAGGATTTTTTTTTTATTTGTTGTACTTTATACAGATACGTGATACTTCTAATATATTTTAGATTTTTTATTCGTTATTACGTAATTTTTATGTGAAATCTTCGTAGTTTAAAAAATCACAACAAATATTCAACACAAAATGTTATTTTAAAGACCAAGATTCTCTCCTTATTATGCATGAGATAGTAAATAACTTTATGTAACAAGTGTTTCATCACGTGAATTTTTGGTTCGAAATCCAATAAAATTAAGACTTCCAGGTACAGAAATTTATAAACTACCAAATTATACTCATATCCTCGTTCTAAAAGAAAGTTCTACAAATTCCAAGAAGCTTTGGAGCTATCTATCTACGTATATATAAAGGATCACCAAAATATACAACACTCAAAATAGTCTCATACCTTACCAATAAGTTATATGTAAGGGCATTGGGTTATTTTTCCTGTGAGAGTATAAATGAACCTACACTATTTTCTTCTCTTTCCTTTATGCCCTAAGCATCCTCTCCTCTCCTCCTGGAAGGCACCAGCAGAAATTTGATTACAACGTCTCAGAAAGACCAATAATTCTCCATATCTTCTTCTGTGGCCTACACTGGAGTCATTTAACTGAAATATCTACTTGCAATGTTTGAAAAATACATGAAAAGTTGGGCATATTTAGATCGAATACCTAATCGGAAAAGTCTTCCCTACACTAGGTATCACATAAAGATGTCATTCTGGATTGTACAAAATGGTCTAGATCATTGCCATATGTTGGTACTGATGATTCTTACCATATGTGCGTGCCAGAATGACATCTTCATGTGATTCCTACCAACGCTTGATCGATGTACGTAAAGCTCTTTCAGGTCACGAAATCTGGCAACAATTGGGCAGCAAACCTTTTCCTGTTTTGAATGTCAATGCTTTCGTAGGCAGTGCTCGAATGAGAGTTATGTTGCGGGGTTTCAATTCCGCAGAAATGATCAGGTTCAATGTTCTGCCCTGATGAGAGTAGATTATGTTGGGTTCCTGATAGTGACAGGTTTTCACAGTGGGGTAGGCCAAGAGTAAGAGACACGCCATTATTGCCATGAAATGTTGGTGCAGCAAGCTGATGATGATGGCGATGATCAGGATTAAACCTTCCGATTTCAGGTCCCATTGAAAACATACCATATCCACCACCGGGATCATTAATGCTACTTGGCGAATTCTGTATCTCAGCATTCCTTGGTTTCTTCTGGCTTCTTTGAACAAATCCTTCGAGATGATGATCGGATGGTCCAATGAGATTGAACCCGGTTTGCTGCTGAAAAGTTCCTCCCATGGGAGATGTCGATATTGTAGAGTTTGAAAGTTCAGTAGGAGAAGCTATCTGGGTTGTGGATTTTTCTGCTTTAGCTTGAAGGGATTTTATTTGTTCCAATAGTTGAGGTGATTCCTTGCTCTCAGTTTTGCTTGTATTCTCACCATTACCATTTTTTTCTTGCTCCTTCAGTTCCTCCATGTACATTTCTTCAACCATTGGCTTCCAAAGACGAACTCGAGCATTTATAAACCAATTTGATACCTGCATGCATTTCATATAAATTAAACTCATAATCACTTGAATTTTAAGTGTTCGTGGAATTTATTCTCTCGTCATATATGAGCTCTTCATACCGGATAATGTAGGACTAATATTTAGTGCTTGTTTGGGGTTGTGGTATAGATTCTCAAATAATCATTCATTTGATAACCTGCTCCCATGGATTAAGTCCAAAAGAACAATACAAATTAAATATGTTTGATATACTGTAGATCCCCAACTAAGTGATATCATTTGATATATAAAGCAATCTCAAATGTGCACTTAATTAATTTCATATTCTAATTTAATAAAAATCAGTCACATAGTTGTATCACCCAAAAAAGATCATATAGGAGAGAATTGTGGTAGTTATGGATAATGGAAAACACAAAATGAGCAAAGGTGTGCTTAATTACCTGGCTCCTGGTAAGCCCTGTTTGTTTCGCAAGCTGCTGTTTGTCTGAATCTTTAGGATACCTGAATCAGAAAACCAATTGTGAAAAAAAAAATTACAATTGAAACCCAAAAGGAAGTAAATACTTGTACCAAAAGTAACTATTTATATTCATAGATCATCTAGTGCTTACGGGTGAAGGAAATGCTCAAAAAGCCAAGCACGGAGGATGGTAACAGCTCGTTCAGGCAATCCCCTCTGGGGTCTCCAAGCATGATGTTGCATTCCCAGATGCTGAAGTGCTCTTTGTTGCCGAAGCTGATGATCAACAAATCTCAGTCTCGAGCCCTCAGCTTTGGCTCCCAAGCAATCGTCTTCGCCTAGTTTCTTGCTCGTTGCTTTGAGCTGTGCGGAGATAGCATCCTTGAGACACCGGAACTGCTTTGAGATTGTCCGCAAGGCGAGTGCAGTGTAAGATTTTGCTGATCCGAAACCCGCAGCCTGCTCGAATGCAGAGACTACTACTTGCATTTGGTGGTGATACTGCTTGTACCGTTGCTCAACCTTCAAGTGTACGACAATAATCAATAATATGCAAAAATTAGCACAGCTAGCAATGTTTTGTCCTAAATGAAATTCATTTATGCATATGGACCCAATTGACATGCAACTAACTTCACTGACAATATGCAGTATATGGAGGACAAAAAGACCTCTTTAGACAGATTTTTTTTTTCCCCTTTCTTTCACCTTTATAACTGATTTAACTAATGTTCATCTACGTTTCCATTGCAAACTTCAATTAGCGGTGATAATAATTATACACACTAGGCAAGCAGTAAATAGATAAGGAAGAATGCTCCAAAAACACTGCATAGACCTGATCACTCGATTCCAAGGAGCCTATTTTCGAATTATTCACAATTTTTCTCAATCAGTTATCCAAGAAATTAACATCCCATTTCATGTCTAAAACGTTCAACGATTTTTTTTTTTTTTTTACCAAAATCTAATAAGGAACGTAAGCAGATAATAATTGTATTAGATATGCTCATACCTCATCAAGCATGTTAACAAGTTTTGCCTTCTTGATCTGAAGCTCTTGCCTCTGCGCCGTAGTTAACTCAAAGGAACTTTTAGTACTATCACCAGTACCGTTCAGTTCTTGATCATCATCAATCGATTCTCTATTCATTTTCATCTTATCTTTCATCTGAGCAGCTTTAGCAGAATGATGATGATCAGTACCCTTTATAATCATGCTCTCAACTTTAACAACTTCATCAAGAAGCTCCTGAGCAGCCTTCAAGTACTTAGACCCCAGAATAGCACTTTGCATACTCGAATTAATTCCACTTGATGTTACAACAGAAACTGAAGACGGTGAACTCTCAGTAACTTGCCTTTGCTGTAGTCCTCGCCCTTTATGAAGATCATCAACTTCAATATTATTGTTATTATCACTAATTGGCCTGTTATAAGCTGCTACTTGCTGTGACGAAAGAGACAGTGACAAACCCTGCTGCCTACTCGGCACCGACGCCACCGGCCGTAGCAATCCCAACGGAGCTGAAGAATTACTAGCAGCAGCAGCTAAAGAAGCCATATGGGTTTGGTTATTTTGGGATGAATTTTGATCTATTGAGCTCCATAAGTCGTAATGAACACCTCCTCCGGGGATGTTACCTTGATGATCATGAGATGATGATGCAGCAGGCGGGAGTGGTATGCCGACGAGCGGGTGGTGCTGGTGATCGTTAGACGGCGGCGCGTGGGATAAGTTCACAGGGTTCAGAAGGAGCGTGTTGGTGGGAAGGGACGTTGTGTAATCATAGCTTGGGTTCATGAGATACAGCGTTTGCATCGCGCCGCCATCACCAGCTTGGATTTCTGAAGAGTTCATATGAAAGTACGTTGCCATAATAATTTATCTCAAATAAGCTTGAATTGCAATACCCAGAAGCCTAGCTATCTCGTTGCTACAAACTGATTCTGCATGAGCATAATCTGAAAATATATAAATCAGACGACCGTTCCATATAAGTTTTTCTCCCTTTCAGAAACCAAAAAAGGAAGTTCAAGAGCATAAAATTCTAAAAAAAATAAGCTAAAAATGTGAAAGAGAATTGCTTGAAAGCTACAAATGAAGAATTAATGAATAAAATAAGAAATAATGGAAAAGAAAGCTGTAAAAGGGATTTGATAATGATAATAATAAGTTGCAGAGAGTACTGGGTGCAAGTACAGTACCAAATATATATGTCAAATTATGGAAAAATTAACACACGAGGCAGAAATCTTTTTGGGATTGAGAGGGGTTGCTGCCGATCTTGTCAGAGAGCTGATTTCTGCTGCCATATTTTTCTTCAAAGTGAAAATGATAATATATATAAAAAGAGAGATGCAGATGAGGTTAAGGTTAAAAATGAAAAGAGTCCAAAAATGATAGCAGTGCTTTGGTGATCTTTTTTCTTTTGTGGTGAAAAAATAAAGAAGAAAAGCAAATGATTGACTGTTCATAGATGTATTATATTATTTATTTATTCTTTTTTTTTTTTCAAATCCACATATTATCTCTAGCTGCTTGTGTATGTTAGGTACTTGCGATGGGGTAGAAAAGAAAATTAACAAGCTAGCTGGAAAATTCGAGTGATTTGAGATTTCTTTCAAATCATTTTGACGCAGGCATGTTTGATAAGGGAAGATGTACAAAAATAAACATAAAAATAAAAATATTGAGTGGGTCAATAGAGAACAAACAGACAGCTGCAAAACGAGGAAACGTCTACTTCCACCAGAGGGTTTAATAATACAGATGAGTTGATTAAGTTTTAATTACAGCTCTTTTATGAATAAATCTTTGCCTTGCATCTACTATTTTATTTTATTTGAATTTATTAATGTTGGATTTTTGTGTGGCTGGATGTAACAGTTTGAAGATAAAGCATTTGGAACACACAAAAAAATTTGCCAAAATCTTGAAATCACAAGCACCAATACACATCACACAACAGTTAACAACAGCCCGGCAATCGCTTTCAATCATGTAGATTTTTATTTTTATTTTTATTTTTATTTTGTTTTTTTTGTATGCTTTCGCACAACGCTGTCTTACAGTGAAGCAGGCCAGAATCCTGGCCTGATTATGATAACCGCTAATTATTTTTTTAATTAACATGCATGGATGATTTGGCAATTTTTTTTTTTTTTGTTTTGGTTAATTTGATTTGAAGAAATAAGAGATGAAAGGAAGAGAGAATAAAGAAATAAGGGAGATGAGATGGATATATGAAACTAAATAATAAAATTTATATTGATTATTTTTTCCTTTATTTTCTCTCCCACTCTCTTCGTTTTATTTCCCTGCTCTTCTCTCATTAATTCCAACTAAATTTGGACAAATATTCTCTTATTAAAAAAAAAAGAAAATACTAATAATGTCTCATTTATTTAATCTAATGAGGGTAATAATAATTCTTTGATTAATGTATACACTAATAGGTCCCAAAAAAAAAAAGAAAAAAAAGAGAACGCACATGAAATAAATCTTTAAAAGATCTGCACACTTTGAGTAGTAGTAGATTCAAAATCGAATTTAAATTACAAATTAATTAATGTCTTTTAATTCTTATGTAAGGATTCCCCCCTGTATAAAATTCTAAAATTAAATTTTATAGTTGTTTAAAATTTAGTGTCACATATACATTATATTGCTCATGTATAACCTTAATTACTTTAATTTTCCATAGTGGCCAATTACATCTATGTATTTACTAAAATAAAAGCAGGAGGATCGCAATTAAGTATTAACTACAAAAATGCAATTAATTTTTTTCTCATTTTTATTTATTACCAGTCATAAGACTATATATCAATTACATGCTAAAAATATGGCAGCAGAATTTTCCAAATTTAATCCTAGAGCACCTATTTAACATGAGCAATTCCTTCCCAATATAGCCTCTATGGTTCCATTAAAATAAATGTCAATCAATTTATTAAACTATAATTAACATTGAGTTTCCCACTTTTAAAGAACTTCATTCATTGCTGTCTCTTTTGTTTGACGGTAAGGACTCTGCTGCCTATCGTCATACGACAACTTATAGAAATCAATAATTACAACAATAATAAAAAGGCCGAGATTAATTAACAAGTCATTCGTCATTGACAAAATCAATTACTAACAATAAAAAAAGATGTAAGTCGGATGGATTAGCTTAGAACAGAGGTGACAAGTGTGCTTCCACTTTGGATAATTATCATCATTATTAACTATTTTATTAACCTTAATTACTATGGATACCTTATCAACTAACTAGTGGAAAAGAGAAAGCAGGGATTAAAGCCTGCCTCATCACTTCTATAAATTAATCTTTTTATCCTGCATTCTATATGTGATAATTAGGGGAAGAAAAAAAAAGAGTTGCCTAAATATACGCGACAAATTACCCAACAATAAAGTATATATCAATAAGCAGACCTTTGTAACATGTTTTATAATGTATCCCAATTTATAACATAATAAAAATCGATATTTGTAATGTAGCATAGCCATGATTTGTTATAATTTTGTTAGGAATATTAAATACTGTATTAAAATTTTTTATGTAGTTATAAGTTTCACTTGTGTATAAATATAATTCACACTCAAATCAACCTCTTGAGTTGATGGTTACCATAAAGTTTATATATCCATGATCAATTCTTAGTCAATATAGGATTTTTCTCTCTAGCTAATACCCTTGTTCAGTCAAGGCCGATCATTTGTGTTGTTAATTTATGTACTTAATTAGTGTTTAGAAATTAAATTATGAATTGATATATAGAGATTATCTCGTTTAGTTTATATTCTTAATTAAAAATGTGTTCTTAATTATCCATTTAACATATTTTCAATCCTCGTCATAAAGAAAGATATTATGGACTTACTCGTATATGAGCTGAGCCTAACTCATATTCAAAAACTAACTAAGGAGTTGCATATGACCCCAAACTTATGTATTCAGTCTAGAATTTATTTTTAACAACAACATCACTACGACACTAATTAACATAAAATCTGATCTGTTATAAAAAAAAAATAGAAAATTCTAATACAAAGGATTGAAAATAGTTATGACTTGAATACTCTTGCAAAATCGTTGACACAAAACTTAAATTATCTGGGCAGGCAGAATCACTGCAACAAAACGTGGCTTCATATGTTTTGAAATCAAGGACTGACTTTAAAGATTTTTACCATAAATTATTATGGTGTGAGAGGAATGAATGAATAGGCTGCCTTTTTTTGCATCTTTAATTTTTACTTAGTGTAGTGTCGATGATTGTAAGGTCACTATTATGGATGTGACTGAAACCCTTATCCAACCAAAATAAACCAATGCAGTGAGTTGCTTTTGCATGGTGGCTAAAATATCATCGTTAACTGGTCCACAAAAGTGCCTAAAGTCAATTTACTCTTTGGGAACATCTGGAGGCCCATCGAAGTTGCATTATCAATCGCATCCTCTGCCTTTTTGCTCATCTATCCACCTCAAGCTTACGCGCACATCAAATGGAATAATCCCCTGCTAGCTAGGTAGTGCGTATTTTATTTTGTGATAAATAATGATGAAATTGTCGATTATCTCACCTCTTTGATTGATTTGAGCCTATGAGCCGTATTAACAAGAACTAGTCATTAAGGTATTGGCCTAGTATTCGACTTATCCCAAGATCTTATGGAAACTCAAAAAAAAAAATTTCTGCATATATGGATAAAATAGATACCTCCGCAAATATTAGTCAAAATGAATTTTTTTGAGTTCATTTCAATAGACCTCTGAGCTGTACTATACAAATTTGTATATTTAGATTCTCTACAAACTTCAGATAATTAAGATATCATGCCACTATTCATACCAACATATACCTACAAATTCTATAATGAAATCATGAACTTAAGACTGTGTATGTGTGTGTGTATGTTACACAAGCCAATATATATTACGAATTTCAAATGAGTACAATCTTTGCCGACAGTGTTGTGTAGCCGGACCCTACTAATAAAGGTGACAAAAAATTTAACTTATGAAGAGCAGTTTTACACGCTTGGATATCATCGATATGAGCAGCGAGTGCGCCATTGGAGGAAATGAGGGGAAGAATTGGATCGATAATTGATTAGCTACAAAATGTGGGTCAATATAAATGTCATTTTCTCACCGAAAGCCCCGTTAAACACGCAAGCGTGGTTTGTTTGGTTTTTCTCCAAATTAATAGGCCCCTCAAAATGCATTAACATTGCCCACAAAAAACCCTAGCAACTGCTAGCTAATATATTGCCCACTTAGTTCCCTTTCTTTGCTCTTTATTTATTTATTTTAAGATTGTAACAACCTACATGTATTATAATCAGAACAGAGAGTCATTAGAACACTAAAAATATTGTTTCTTGTTCGTTTACTACTTGTCGTAACTGCATAAATATTATCATAATTGATTGGAAAAGAAAAAGATACTTCTGAACTACCCAAGACTTTTCTACAAATTTATTGGGAAACTGAACTCTAAGACTCATAATACAATCCCAAAATTTGTCGAGTATAACTAAGAAATATGTGACGATTAGTGTTAAAAGCTGAGATCTCTACCGCACAAATAGAAAGATATCCTCAACTTTGTGAAGGATTCTTTTCTCTTTATTTAATAACTCTAATATTCTATAGCCAACCGCCAATGTTCACAATCACCATCAACGTAAGATCAATTATCTTTGTTAGTTTGTTGGCTTCAATTGTAATAGGACCCATCCAACTGCCAACAATTCTCATTATATCCCAATAGTACGTGTCGTGCCTACGCCAATCTACATGCGTGGTCATAGGCTGCTGTATAATGTGATTGAGAAAATATGTATATCTTACGTGTGACGGTGCTGTGAGAGTAGTCCATTAGAACTATACATGCTGTATATTGATTGATTTGAATGTGCATATGATAACATCAGCGTATTGATTGATTGATTTGAATGGGTATATGATAACATTTTATTAGATGTGTACCTATAAAATAATGCGGGGATGCTGGTGAGAGCATATCCCACGTAAAGCTTTTCAGTACTTTTCGAATTCGAAACATATAATACATAATCTAATGAATTGTTGTCATGTTTTACATGTCGTGTTCGTGCTATGATTTTGCAAGATTTAGATATTTAAAACATTAATGGTCATGCTAGATAGGAAACTAAATGTACAAACTCATTTATACGAATTTGGAGTGAAATATTACAGTGAAGTAAGCAAATATGAAAAAACAATGCATTAAAAATGTGTGTTGTGGTAATCATAAAATTGACTTTTTAATATTTACTTCTCGATCCGAATATTCATACATTAACAATGTCTTACATTACGAAAATTGATTGGGCTCCTACCGTTGGTAGTAAATTGGTTTGTATACTTCAAAATACTAATCCCATGCACATGCAAAATTTTACAAAGTTTGCATATAATAGCCTTTCTTAAAAGTTAAAATGATACCACAAGGCCATGAGAGAAAGCCCGTTTGCTTTTCACTAAACACTCAAAAAGATTTATATTAAAGGATTTTTTTTTTTTTGTCTGAAATCTTAATTTAGTTTAATTTAAGATGTTTTAATATTTTATTTTTTTATTTTTACATCTGAAATCTTATTGTAATACATTTTTATCATAATAGAAAAAGTAAAATTTTCTAATTTTTATCTAAATGATAAAATGTCTGAACAGAAAATTATTTTTTTTTTCACAAATAACCTTATTAAATGTATTTATTTTTTACGTACCTATTAGATGTTATATTAGAATTTTACTTGATCTTAAATTATATTTGGTATTAAATACTTAACATACATTAAATTTAAATTTTAAACAAATTCTTTTATTATTAAATAACAATTTTTTATGTATAAATATTATGTTAATTGTAAAAAAAATAATATTATCAAAATTATTTTTCATAAATTATATATCAAATAGTTACCTTATAAACATTTATAACATATAAAAAAATATTGTAAATATATAATTATTTAAACTTAAAATATATATAACATTTTCGAGATCATAAGTGTAAAAATATTAGAATTAAGATGTTTTAAGCTTATAAAAACAAATAACTTACCACTTATATTCAGACGTCAAAGAATAAAAAATAAATATATTTTTTAGACATATGCATTTAGACCCATTCAGATTTCAATAATATTCAGACCCATTCAGATTTCAAATAAAAAAACAAACCTTAGTCACTAAATTTTTTTAAGATATATACTAAAGACGTGTTTGAATAAAATTTATGTCATTTTTTTAATAACACTTAATCTGATGCATGCAGGTATTATTTATTACCATAATAAAACACAATATTTTACTTTATTATTTTTAAGTATAAATATATAAGCACAATATTTTTCAAATATTCCACATTTGAAAAAATAAAAGCAAACATATTATTAATATAATATAACGTACTACACATTAAGATATATTTAAATTTTAGTCAAATTCATATATTCATTTAGAATTTAAATGGAAAAAAATAAAAACTACCAAAGCCGAATAAGATTACTTTAGGCATCAGGTGGATGGGAGGATGCACTTTAGCCAACGGGTTTGGATGGGTGTAATGATAATGGCACACAATCTTCATTATATTCTTCTCTTAAAATTATTCAAAATACAGTACACCTCTCTATAATGATTATTGGTGGTCTATGTAGGAATAACATTTACGTAGTTATAGAAACTCTGGTCTCTAACTTGAGGCAGATATTAATAAAAATAAACTTCACATTATGATAATTTATAAGTATTTTAGATCTAGTCTTAAGTAATTTACGTCTACATAGTAATAATTATTTATATATTATAAAAATATATATGTTACATTAAAGGTCTGACATAGAGTAAAATATTTTCTAAAGTTATTTGAGGCAATGATTTATTATTTAAAGTTTTTACTACATTCTGAACTTGCGAGCACATAATAACTCGTTAGTATGGACAACTTCTTATTAAAGCCAAAAGATCTCTTGAGTCTCAGGTATGTTTAGAGTTTCATGAAATTGACATGCTCCATTAATTAATTATTAATATATTTATTTGTATATTATTTATACAGAAAAGATAACTAAATCAAAATAATGCTTTGTTAACTATATAAACCTTCTATATGTTTTAATTTTTTTATAGTAATAAAATTACTTGGTCCCAACAATATAATTATAGAGAGATTTTAATATAACTTATATTCGCTTTTAATGACACAAGTCTTTTATTGTGGATTTGTACAAAACTTAAATATTCAAAGTATGCATAATAACGAAGTTAGGAAAAAAAATAAAATAAAAACGAAAACCTACCAACATATATATATTAACGAAGAGAGCTTGATGTATCTAATTTAAGAGATTCTGCACGAAACTTCTTTCATAATCTCTCTGTTTTAATTTAAACATATAAAATATATATAGCTCCTCCCCACCCACTCTTATAGTCATATCCTAGTCTCACACACCAACATATTAATGAAAAGAGCTTGATGTATCTCATTTTAAGAGACTATACATTAAACTTCTTTCATATAATCTTTTTGTTTTAATTTTTCTTTTTATATATTACAATTAAAAGGACACTGATATAATAACTTGAAATATATTAGTATTATAATTAGACATATACGAAAATTTTTTACTCTTTAATTTAATTATATAAAATATAGCTCCTCCCCAAACACTCCTATGCATAAATTTAAGTCATAAGTTCGAAACTCAATAAGTAGTGTCTGATTTAGTAAACAATTATACAATTCAATAGCATTCTTAAGCAATTCATTCCTCAGAATATGTATATTGGCTAATGCACTCTTCAGCCGGTTTTGTTATAAAACCTTTAATCTTATATAAGTATCACCCAAAGGCCAAAACCTTTAATAATTAAATAAATAAATAAACACACGCAGAAACGCGTGGAGTACCCAATATGTTTGCACATCTTTACACGCGTCAACTTGAGCTCACACTCATAATATGTGGCCCCCACAAGCGCTCTACATACAAGTGTCTGTTCGAGAGCACGCACGCGTAAAGCCCGTGATAAGCTTCGACCACCTATCGGGCCCCACGTTACTCTCCTGCGTTTTGTCTTGATGGTTATTTTTATTTTTTATTTTTAAATTGAATAGATCTCGCAAATCAAATGTTTTAGATAGACATCCACCAGGACCACCACCATGTATTCTCTTGTAATCTGATTTTTTTTCCTTTTTTTACAAAAATTATCTCATGATCTGATTTTTTTTTTTTTTTTTAACAAAAATTTCACTCGCGTGATTTAATCAATCTAAGACCACTCACATTTTTAGCAGAAAAATATTTTAATATCCATTGGACTAGAACTTGTGCGCTCAGTGTAATTGAGGCTAAAATTCGACCACTAGGCCAAGGCTTTAACTCATCACACTGGTTGATTGATCTATTTTATCTCATTTTGTTAAAGGTTTAAGATTCAGTATTAATCAATTTTTGTATTGATTTTTTTTAAAAAAAGTATGATCGTTAGTTGTTAAATAACAAATATATAACAGATTAAGTGTCTATTATTTTATCTATACATTATTATAAATAAATATATGACACAAATCTTTTAAAGATACAATAAGCACAACTTTCGATTAGATGATTGAAAAAAAAAAGTGTCAATGTTGTAAATTTGTGGTTAGAAACAAATAAAAATAAGTAATAATAAGGTTATAACTTAATAATAAAATTATAATTAATTTATATAAATAAATATGTACAAACTAATATAACATAATGACATTAATTATATAAAATTATCATAGATATACATAATTAAAAAAAATAACTATTATTATTTTTCAACTAATCTCTTCATATCATAATATTTTGTACATATTAATTTGTATAAAATTATTTTTTACTCTATCATTATTGAATAAAAATGAGTAATCCTATCATATAGCAACTCAATTCTCTTTCCTGCACCCATGTGAGCGCCGAACGGGATTCAAATCTTATAAATTAGTTAGCACCCTCAAATTAAATAAAAAGGGTGATTATCTAACACTTTAGCAATTTATTTATTATTATTATTATTATTTTATAAAAATCAAAGCAGTGACAAACAGGGGCGCCAGACCTATATTGTGAACTGGTAAGGATTTTAATTGAAATTTACCTTATTTTTCTGAAACGTTTACAGTTAGCCCTTTAATTTCAGAATTTAAATTTTCACCTCAAGTTTGTAATTTCTTTATTATGGCCTTCTTTGAGCCAAAATCCCGGTTAAACATATCCTCGATTTATCAATATGAACTTTAGATTTATTTTAATGTTACATTATATTTCTATAAATCATTGATATTAATTACAACCAGAAACATGTGGAAACTGCCTTTAATTTGTGCATCAACAATAAATGTAGCCCAAAAAATTTGCTCCAACAAAAAAGAAATTTATTCTTATAATCTGCCCACATTGCAGCAAGTGGAATTTGAAACCCTACCTCATCTTACGGACGTAGAAAGGTGATTATAAATAAAGGTGTGGCCCCATCAATTTTTGTCACAAGCTCTTAGCTGTCTATTTTTTCAATTAGCTAATAGCAATATATTCCTTTATTTGGCTTATCTTATAAATTTTTTTATAGAAAAATAGTGAATAAATGAATTGAAACAATTAGTGGTGATTGTAGTTTGAGAGCCATGTTTGGGGCCCCATAAACGAGAAGATTATGGTTCTAATGTCTCCTTTCATCAATTGACTTCATTTTGCAACTAGCCAAATAATTAGGCACCAATCAAGCTCCATCACAAGCTCTACGGCGCAAGGGAAATGTCTTCTATGCGCCACATTCTATCAGCTGGCCCGGCAGGCATGAATTTTCTCCAAAACCTTCTAAGATTACAAAGGACAAGAGTTAGAAACAACAACTAGTAACATTAAGTGTAAGAAACTAATGGATTTGGATTCACTGTTGAGCTTAGTTATGCTTTATTTTTCATAATTTTTTGTCATATGTGTATGTATAACAATATACGATTAAGATTTAATTGATTTTATATTATTATTTAATAACTATCGATTGTGTATATTTTTAAAATATTAACAAAAAGATAAGCTTAACACTGCATGTAAATCCGTAGATAATATGCTAGTTTGCTCCATGCCACTATCAAAACTATAGAAAGCTTTGGGTGAAATAAATGTACTACATTATTCGTTGATTCGCTTATATATGACCATGTATGTACAGTTATGTTGAAATTGATCTACCGTGACTATAGTTCATATGATTCACTTACACATAAGATTATCTAAAAAGAGGTTAAAGGTAGAACTTTGGTGATAGTATTCAAAAAGAGATTGTCAGTTTTCTTTTTATTGAAATTAATAAATATTATTTATCCTTCTATTATTTTCATAAAACCAATTAATAACTCTCTGACACTATAATTAAATAGCATTTTCGTTATTTTTAAATACAATTTTGTTTATATTTTTTATTAATTAAATAAATGAAATGAATTGAGATTAAAATAAAAAAATTTAATACTAAAAATAAGAAGTCTAGGTCTGGAAGTGAATAAAAAATTAATAATAAAATATTTTTTTATATTTTTTGCTATATTCAAATATTTGTTATATTATTAATATAAAATATCGAATAAATAACTTATTTATCTACCTTTTTTCTTTAAATTTTTTATGTTAGGAGATATTGGTTATATAAAAATAATAAGAGATTCGGTTCAGGAAAAACTGTCACTCGCCCGTATTAGAATAATAGCTTTACTTTATTTTAACTCTTTGGTCTTGCTTTTGGAGGGATAAAATTCGCAAAGCAATCTTTTTAACTAAACTTTAGAAACCATATTTTAAAAACGAATGTTTACTTTAATAAATTCTAACATTGACATCCACAAGTAACATCAAAGCATGCTGCCATAAATTATAACAACAAACAAATCATTTAATCTCTAAATCTATTCGAGAGTCCCCATTTTACCTCACAAGCGAGATTAGAGTGACGGGTTCGTGACTTCATGTTCACATTCAATATCATTAAACACGCAACAAAAGTTAGGTTTTGATTTTGTCTCATAATTTAATCACATAAATATAATTTTTAATATATAGAAAATTGTAGAATATACCACGTAAATGCAAAATGATTGGTGTAGCTAATATTTTAAAAAATTATTAATAAAATAGTAGTGATAAATGGTGGATGATGTTTTCACACGTTGGCCTTGGCATCTTTTTCTAGCCTTTTTTTTTTCTTCTTCCTTTTTTTTATCTTTAACTTCTTTATTGAAAGAATTAGTCAAGCAATGATTGACTCTAAAGAGGGAGTGCATGAACCCGTAAATAAGGAGGGCCACTTCTGTCTTGTCAATTGAAACCTACAATTTCTTTTTCTTTCTTTTTTTTAACCGAACATGGACCAGAATTTCCCCAACAAAGACTGCTCAAATAAAAAGAAAACTAGGAGGGTTTTCCTTTTTTCTTTAATAAAAAAGGGGAATTCGAGTCTTTACAAATTTAAATTATCAAAAGGCACAACGTTGATGAGGTATTTTGTCTCTCACACAAATATTGTTCTTTCAATGTCAATCTACGATGCATGAAAATACTATTTTCCCATAATTTATTTTCAGGGTTCTCATTTTAGTTCTTAATTACCATTTTTGTTATTATTATTAGCAACAGTATTAAAATGTTAAGAGGAAATTAATCGAGCATTAAACTTATTCTGTTAGCGTCATTGAATAAATTGTTGAGATATCTGAGTTGTGATTAAATGTTTGTGATCAGAGTCATCCTTCGAAATAAACTACTATGATATCATATTAGGGTTATAAGTTGTTGTAACAGTTGATTGAAAAAATGGCTAAAAATTTATTTGATTCGAAATATTTTTTTTATGTCTGAGTTAAAGAGTCCCCATGCAATAAGAATAAATAATTTCTTTCATAGAAAAAATGAAATAAAAAGTTGTGAGTTTGCAGGAAAGTTGAAATTGCCTTGGCAATTCTATCTTGTCAGAAGGGGTTGAAATCTTAAATTCTTTATATGCTCATTGGATTCATTGGACAACCCATCAATCTATCTAATACACGAAACACTATATCTAATGCTAGTATAGCACTATTATATAACAATATCATGTGACGTAATTAATTAGTGGAAGGGTTCTAAGTGACTACAGATAATTGCTTAATTAGTTAATTTTTTTTTTTGTAGGTAATTAAGTGACTGTTGGTAATTGCTTAGCTAATTAAATTGACTGCTTAGGCACACGAAACTTCCAAAAAATGTCCTTTATTTAATTCTTCAAGACATAATTAATCACTGAATTAACATGGGATGCTTCTTTTAAAGTCATTATTGTCATCATTACTTGAACACTTATCCTTGATTTTGATACAAAACAAGGTATCTTATATCTATCATTAATCATGCTCATGATATTGCAGCGCTATCTTTAATTCGTGTGCCGAAAGAGCTAGATGTGACCTCGACAATAACATGAAGCCTGTGACATATAATATATAAATTGAATCTATAAAATGATAACGCCACTTGTCCTCTTAATTCTTCTCTCTTGCTAGAGTACTATTATAATTATTATTGTAGGATACTGCCCTTCTCAGAGGAAGCTAATTAAAGTTTGCTTCAGAAAGTATGGACACATCATATAAATTTAATGTAACAAGTGCTTTTGATCTTGAAAATGATATGTACTCTTTGATCATGCTTCTTGAAACGTTTCGAATGACTGCATTTTAGAATTATGTTAGTTGGCTCACAAAAATGCAGATGTGATGTTGCTCATAATGTAGTTTTACAAGGGACAGTTACAAAAGTGACTTGTATGTTTCAATTTTAGATGTTAGTACAACGGTCCTACTACACAAGGTACCGTATCCTACTGTGTGAACACTGTCAGATAATTAGAAAGTCAATAAAATTTAATCATCTAACGATGTGCAGACTATAGGATACGGTGTACTCATAAGGTACTCTAGTCATAGATTAACAACTATTTTTGAAAGAATTCTTAAGCTAACGTTAATAAAAAATAAAAAGACTATAAAATCATTTTCTTTGTAAGTGAGGGAAGTTCAAATAAATGGCTCGAAAATAATGCTCAATGCGACAAGACACACGGTCCCAAATTCTCTCATTCTCGCATTGTGCAAGTGTAAGCACACTTTAGAAGGCCCTATCCATTATAAGAATTTTTCGGAAAGATATGTAGTTGTATAAACCCCATTTAATTTCAAGACGAGGCCTCATTAATCTGCCAGTGTCCAGTTGTTAGAATCTTCAAGGCTGGGTTAAAATTTAGGCCCCATAAGCCTTTCCAGAACAAGCTGGACCTCTCAAGTTTTCATAATTTTCGGCCATTGTTTGGAAAGAAAACAAAATAACACCACAACTACGTAGTATTATCGACAAAGACATAAAAATTAAAAAAGAAATGCAACAATATTGAGAATTTTTTTTTTTTTGTTATATCTCTACCACTAAATATAGTTTATGTAATCATGATATTATCTAATTATGTGATTGTAAGTTTTGTAATTCTGAATTATGTAATTAATGAGATTTTGAAAATTCAGAACTCAAATAGTCGATTAGGCCTTTCTATAAACAAAGGCCACCGTACATACATAAAACAATTCATAATTCATTTTTCAGCCAAAATTGAAGGCTTTGATTAAAAGTTTTGACAAAATATACAGTGGCGTATTCTTTAATGTTATTTTTGTTTTATTATTCTTAAATTTTAAAATTATGTATAAATTCATATGTTATTTAATTGTTCTTGAGATTTTTTATTTTAAAATAGTTTGTATTTATTTAATTAAAAATTTATTTTAACCTCAATGAGTTATGCAGTAAACTAATTGTAAATTTATGAAATAATATTTTGAAATATTGTTTAAAATACATAGATTAAATGAGCTATTGTTTAAAAAATAGAGATTAAATGAATTATTACATCAATCCTTAGGTGTGAAAAAGATTTTTTTTTTAATTCATTAATATCTCTAATAATATTATTGTAAGAGTATTATTGGTAAAAAAAAAGATAAAATTATGAGTGTTAACATATTCAACAACAAGAGTATTTTTTTCAAATATAAAATTTAAATAAATATTTACTCTTTTAAAGCCTAATATTCCAGTCACCACCAACACCATCTCTTAATGACATCTCTAATGCTCATTAAAAATCAATGATGCATTTCTCTACTGCAGAAAGAAACTTCTTATACACGTCTTCATTTAATTGAAAATTTTGTCGGCCGAAATTTTTTTGGGCGGTGCTGATTGCTTGGCCCGGGCAGACTCTTCTTTGACAAGATTGCATGCGTTTGTAATTTGCATGTCTTAGAGTGTGCTTAAAAATGATGATTTATCATTTCAATCTTTTTGGCAAAATGTCCCACAAAATTAAATCATATGTATGCCAAACCAAAGTCAATGAAGAATAAAGGTACCTTCAGTTGTTCAGTTCAAACTTTTTAGTGGCTTTCTCCATTTTGGCGAGCACAATCATACACCTTCGATCATGATCATGATCATGAATCATTGAGTTCATGGTATCTTGCTCTTCCCGAGGAAATGTGTATGTATGTCACCATTCTTTTTCTTAATTAACCTCTTTATTATTTTCATTATTATTATTAACATTCAATTTAAATATAGCAATAGGGTGAGGTGAGGTGAGGTAGGGAGATTTATTCTATTTTTTATTCTATTGAAAATTTTATCTATATTTTTTTATTTTATTTTATTTTTTAATAAATTTAGTAGAATAGAAACCAGAAATACTCATATGAGGAATGAATTTTTCATTCCTATCTCGTTCTTTATTTATTTATTTTGTAGTAGATATCAATTATATTGTATGAATTTTTTTATTTATAGTTATTCATATTAGATGAAAAAAAATTATTAACTAATATTGTAATTAATAAAAAATTTATTAAGAAAAATTTATGTATAATATAGATTGGAGTAAGCTGGGATGAAGTGGAGAGTACCAAATCAAATCACATCTTATTAAGAATTTAAAAATTATTTTTCTTCTATTCTCCACCTTATTCCCTAAAAAATATTCAAAATTCACTTTATTTGGGATAAAACCCTATAAGACTTCAAATTCATAAAAAATTTTACCATCTCTAATTCAATTAAATATTTATAGAGACTTAACCTAAATTAGGTCTAATTAAATTAGGATAAGTGGTGGAACCACTATAAGACTAAGCTTATATCGGCCACCCCAAATTTTTTTAAATTTTAATTCTTTTTAAGACTAACCTAAAAAGTAAATAAATTAAGAAATTAGCAGTGTTTTAAACACACATGTATGTGTATGATAATTTATTAATTAGCCATTTTTTACTTTGAATTCCTTATTTAGTAATGATTATCTTTTGTTTTATTTAAATCCTTTCTCTCTCACAAGACAACCAAAGCACAGAATTTATACTTTATTTCAGCTTTTGCCGAGCTAAAATCATGGTTCCGCCAGCCCAAATCCATAACGAACAAAGAAAATCTAAGTAGCCAATCTTAATTAACAAAGCAAGTCCTAAGCAAACAAACAAACAAATCCAAATTGCTGATCCATCGATGTCGTTACATTTTGGATAAATATAAATCAAAATTGAACCAATAATAATGCTCATGGCTTCAATTTTTCAGACGTATCAAGTGACTATTAACAGGAAAATGCTGACCACAAAACGAAGCAAGTTGGAAAATCTTTTGTCTTGTCACGATTTATTTGCCCCTTATCTTGTTTATTATATTTATCTACTGTTGATCGGCGAATCACTTTGCCTTATCCAAGTTCATTGGCATCATTCGACTAGATAAAATCATTCAATCCAAAATTTGAAGTACTATAGCCATTTATAACTTGGACTTGCTTTCCGTAACGTCTTGTAAATTTAATGATGTAATTTTTTATTCTTGTAAGACAAATCTTGAAGCCAAATCGAAACATCATTTGGTTTCATTAGCATAAAACAGAAAGAGAGAGAGAGAGCCATAAGTGTGTGTTATGTGAATTGAAGCTTTGACTATGTGTGAATTATTAAACAAAGCAAAAGACATCATCAAGCAAAATAAGATCTTTTTTTCTTTATATGTGAATAATTAATTAATTTGGTGAAAAAGGAAACAAATGAAATGATCTGGATCAATAACTTCGGCGTACGCTCCAACAACTTAATCCATATGAAAATAAAGTGAAAGATTGTATATCATTAACAACTATCATTAAATGAACACGTATCATCAAGATTGTCGTCAGTTCAATTAATTAACCCTATATATAGAAGATAATTCATTATGTCTATATAATCATATCATTTACCATTAATTAAAAAAAAAACCTTTTCTTTCTTTCAGGCCTCACATCACTTTATTATTTTAAGTCTATTCCAATCCATTGAATATGATTGGTTTCTTTTCAAGAAAACAAAAAAAAAATGACTATTGTTTTCTTATTTTAAATTGTCGTACGGCGGAGTTGCCATATTATATATATGGATATTGTAGTGTTACATTTCAAGATTTTTTAAAACCAATAAATAAATAAATATATGAAACTTCTGATGACAAAAGAGTCGAAATCCTGCCTTAGTAAATATTTTAACACAAAATTTGAAATTTTAATCTATATAAAAAATGAATCTCATTGTGCATAACATGCTATACAAATCTATTCGATACGAAAGACTTTAAATATGTCAGCAAAAGCATTATTTGACATTTTTTTGACATTTTGACTATCAATTTCTTTGAATTTTCTTTTTTAATAAAAAGTGGCAATAAAGCTACATCGATTTGATTAAAAATGTAAATTATGGGATGACAGGTCAAGCAAATGATTCGAGTACATATCAATATCTTATAATTTATTCAAAATAAATATATTTCAATTCTCAAATAATTTCTTAATTTTTTTATCATTAATATTTATGCCAATTCATTTATTTATTGATTGATTTTTAAAGTTATAAAATTTATTTATTGTATAATATTATAATTTATTAAATTTGATTATAGTAAAATTATCTATTATAAAATATTATTTAATAATCACTCACTTATAATAATAATTTATATTTTATTATTTATTATTTTAATCGTATAATTATTAAAATATATTTATTAATAAAACAGCTCTCCTGTAATCGATTTATTTTATTAATATCATCACCTCATTTGGAGAAAAAAAAATACACTACTTGAAAAAATATAATATCATTTGTTACAAAATCGATGGCTCGATTAAGAGACTAATGATGCGACCCTCGCTAGCGGAAATTATGATGGCTAGAGGCTCCACTCGGGTTGGAGCATAGACAAATAATAAGGCGACAAATGTCGCCAAATATGCAAAGGAAAACGTGGCAAATTATAGCCTCGTACAACTTTTATACTAATAATAAGCCAAGAAAATTGTTGTGATATGTAACATATTTATAATCTTGATTGTAGACAGAACGAAGATGGAAAATCAAAATTGGATTTAAGCAAACAAATAACACACATACAAATTGGCAGGTCCTAGAGTCAAGATTCTCATGCTGATTGGACCCATTTTGTAGCTTATCTCATCCCTACACATAACACATATATACACTTGGCTTTTATCAATTTAATTATCAATTGCTTTCCGTCATATCATCCGTGGAAATATTGATGTGGTGGAGCACTAGCACTTCCCATGCTTTTACCATTTTTCCTCACAAGTATTAAAACAAACACTTGGCAATCAAATGCCCAAAAGAAGAAAAAAAAAGGAGAACCCTAGTGTGATCAAAGTTTTTTATTTTATTTTGCATTTCGATTGTGTGATTGACTTTGTTTAACTTGTGGGTCATTGCCATTTTTACCTTTGGACCGTCATATCATCGCTCTTTGAAAAACTTTTTTATCGATGTATTTGGTCAAGTTGAGTGGTGTGGGCTTAATTAGTTTTGTAGATCATTATGGGTTGATTATTATGCAGACAACTAAATCCATGGTGGGCCAAGATTTTAGTGTGAAAAAAGATATGCAAATCTAATTTCAATATCTTTTTTTTGGTTACCTTTACCAAATTGCCCATTTGAGTCGCTATTTATGTGAACAGTTGGTCAAATGATGACATTTTCTTTTTGGGTAATTTTCTAGGACTGAAGTTGTTCTATCGTTGAATTAGAAGAAATTAGTGTTGTAATGATAAGGTTTCCAACTTTAATTAACATTTAAGTGTGTAAAACCTAGGATTCATCTAAAACCTTGTATGCTTCTCAAAATTAAGTAAAGATATATGTACTTTATTAATGGTGGCCCTATGAGCTTTCTAAAATTGGATTAATGTTTAATGTCTTCAATAGGGGACGTTCACACATGGAGGTCTAAAGGAAGCTGAAACTTGATTGGAATACTGCCAACTTGGCATGGTGCGAGATTTTCAGTTGGGTTTTGTCTTTGTATTATTAATATTGCATTATAATATAGCAATATTATAATAATTTTAACCGAATTTTGAACACCAAATCTTTTATATCATTTATGAAATTTTATGGAACATATATGACTTGTTTGTAAACCGCCTAATTAGAAAATATTTAAATTTTATTAAAATTTTTAATAGAAAAATTATATTATAATTTTATTTTTTTAAAAGTTGCTTAATAAGGAAAAACCAAAAACTTAAAAAAATCTGAGTTAAACATTGTTTCATAGAGGAAAACATTTGATCATGATATCATTCTGCTGCATATCTGATAGAGTAAATCACACTCTTCCTTCATTACATTAAGAGTAAAAAGTTGTTAAAATTCAGGGAAAAAAAATAAAATCCAATATAATATAACAAGGCCCTTTGAATAGGAATCTTTTACCCTTTTTCCCAAAAGAATTATTTTTACTACTACCTTTTTTTTTTTTTTTTCCAATTATTTTTATACTGTTGCTTGAAATAAAATAAAGTAACAACAGACACAAAAAGAAAAGAAAACATACCCCTCATGTGTCTCCAACTATTGCTCCATCTTTTTATGCCCCTTCCCCATTTTCTTTATAATTTCCAGTCACCACCCTAGCTAAAATATTCAAGAAGCTTAATTCTCACCAGGATTTTTTTTTTTTTTTTATGCAGTACATGACCCACAAACTAATCAATTCCAGCCATTGGATCTGTTGGGGTTTGTCTTAATCTACGGCTAAAGATTCATCATCAAAACCCAAGTCTTGCACAAAAGTGCGTGTCATTAGCCAAACCTTAAGAGGCTAATATGCCACCCACCATTTGGAGTATTATTCATTCAACCAGTAAAGGATTAATAATTAATAATTAGTTATTATAACGAAGGAGTACAGAATAGAAGCATCACAGTCACAGATTCACAATCACCCAAAAAAGTGTAAATAATTTTTTAAAATTAAGTAATTTATTATTATAATTAAGAAGATTATCTCATAAATTAATGAAAAAGTAAGGACAGTGACTGGCATGTCAGGCAACCGCAACATATATTTTATCCTCCATAAGAGCAAGAAAAGAATAGAACACACATGAGCAGAGAATTATAAAACTACATCAACTATCACTGGAAGAATTATTATTTAGTATTTACAAACCTTATAGAAAAACTATAAGAAAAAAAATATTATTAATCAGCAAATGCGCATAATACTAATAATAAGAACAATTAAAAATTCAATCTTATGCCATGTTAGGCTATGTGCAGTTAGGTTATAGGTACATGATGTGCACACAGTTAATTGGAGCATGAAGGGCACATAATCATCAATGTGAGTGCCCGAGGCTGAAAGCATTCAAAGAATCAAGAATGGGCTCTCTGCAATTTGTCCTTGATGTAGCTGTAGAGGATGCCAAATGCCAATGTCTTTGAAGTTCGATAAATTGAAGAAAACAATGTGTCGAGGGTAAATTGCTTTTGGCTTCTCTAACTACTAACCTGCCATTAGTGGTCAAAAAGCACTTCTAGGTAGGATGGAGGTTATGGGCTCAACACAACTCGTAACTTTAGCGTGTATAATTTAAAGTGTAAATTTGATTTGTAATTCACAAATTTGGAGATAAATGACGTACTAATTTAACGAGTCTTCTTCGATGAGTAAACTTTTATTTTAATAAAATGAGGATTAAATTAGAATATAAAAAATGATATATATATTTTTTCTATTCGAAAGTTATTCTTAATAAATTCCCATCAAATGTTATGGAAGGGAGAAGAAATAACAAGTAGTCATCTTTTAACTCTATTCAAACTGCCACACACCTCATTTACCCCTACCCTATTTTAAGATTTTATTGCTTTTGCGTTAATCTTCCAACAATAAGCCAATTAGCAATACGAAATTATCTATGAGTCTATGAGACAACAACACTTGTCGAATAAAAGACCAATAATATCGCTCATTAAAATTAAAACGATAGCATAACGGGGAAAAAAAAAAAAAAAAGAGAAAAGAATGTGCAGCATTAAACCTTCCTGTACTTTTTCCTCTTGCTGCTCATATCTTTATTAGCCCATGCTTTCATTTCCATTTTGGACGACAGGCAAATAAATCACAAATGGTCTTAGCATGAAACCCCAAAATTGTTATTGCACATTTCAAGTTCATACAAAACCTTGAAAAAGGAACATCTTTGTCTAGCTAAGAATCCAAGGCGCTGCAGAAAAAGACATGTCCACCTCATGTCTTAGATTAAGAGACATCAAAATTCCAAATTTAGATGAAATAATTCAAATGCGTATTGCGCATGAAGATGACAATTCTTTCATGTGAAAATAGTGCGTGAAGCTTCATGGTGCCTCTAAACAAATTTCAATTTACACACATTGTTTCTTTCTTGCTCGTAAAATTGCTGTGTTCAAATATATAGATTATAGAAAGTTGATAGGGAGGTAAAACCTCCTCGAAATAATGTCGTTTTAGTCCAAGAAATAGAGGCAAAACGACGTTATTTTATCAGTTTTATATTAGGTTAAGTCTTATAATTTTTCATATGTATATATTGTATTCATAAAAGATTTGTAATAGAGAAGGTTTAGTAGCCTTGCAAGCTTACAATTACCTTTTGAAAATGATTAACGAACACAATCATGCGGGGTTATCCACACGACATCGTTTTCAGTACGTACCTCTCACTAGAATTTAGGCTTTTTAGTATCCAATCGATTTGAATTTCACTTTTCCTTCAGGGCATTTCCGTAATTTTATTGGAAAGCAAGGGCAGTGTCACAGATGATGCGATCACGACAGCAAGCCCGCACTATCTTCTCGTCACCTGTTCAGACTCACCAACTGACCAACATCTCTATCTCGCTCTGACCATAAACCGACAAAACTACCACAGTGGCATCCCCGAGTAATTTCGAACAACACCAGGGCCCGTTTTCACAATACAAAAGCTTCCCCCTACACGCACATCAAAAACATCCCATGGTAGCCAACCAAAGGCAAAAACCTGAAAGTGAACTCACACAAAGTCACACACACACACATAAAACACAAAGCGAAAGAAAAAACTTGTTACCATTTTCTCACACTCAGTCAAATGGCGGCCATATTGAAGGCAAGCTGTTTGTTAAATTGACTCAGTAAAAAGAAAAAAGTTTCAACAAAAATATGGGTTTTAGACGAATGATTGGGGGGAACTTGGATCCGGAGAGGAGAAGGAGCGGAGGCTTGAGGACGAAGCAAGCTGGAAGAGGATCATGCAGAGGAAGCTAGATAATTTTTCCGATGTGGGATTAGCTTTTGCTTGTGATTTTTTGTTTTGTTAAAAAAAGAACGAAAAAAAGTAAAATGGGTGCTATGTTAAGACAAGTTTTGAAAGCTGTTTGTGCTGGGAATCAGTGGTGCTATGCTGTGTTTTGGAAGATTGGTTGCCAGAATACTAAGTGAGTTTTTGTTCTTTTTCTTTATAAGAAAAGAAAGTTGCTTTTTTTCCCCCCTCTTCTGGGTTTTCTTTTCTTTTGCTTTTTTTACTTTTTTTAGTTTTAAGTATTTATCTTTCTGTGTTTGGGTGCTGAGAAAATGGAGGAAAACTAAAGAAAAAAAGAAGATGATTTTTAATCAAACTGCAAGTGGGGTAATGAAATTATGATTGCTTGATTATTTGGTTTTCTAAGTGGTTAAACAGAAAAGATCTATTATTGATGTTTTTTCGTTTTAATTTTAATTTTTTGGGGTTTATTTTTGGTGGGTTTGTGAAGGGTAGCTGGGTTCTTGGATACTATTGACATATTACAAGATGATTGGATACTGTTAAGAGTGTATATTGGATTATTGACATGTATCCTTCCTCTTTTTGGAATTTTGCGTTTTGGTTTATTCTGTTTTGTCTTTAAGAATCTTAGTAGAAAAGTTGATTTGTAGTAGATTGACAAACCGTCTTTGTATTGGACTGGTTTTCTGTGTATCGAAATCTATTGATTCAGTATCTGCCTTCTTTTGTTTGATTCTATTCGTTCTTATTTTCTTGTTTTTAAGCAAAGTAAAGTTGACATTTTTTTTTCCTCTTCAGCTACTGAATCAATGTGCTGATTAGTTGCTTTTTTGTCATGCTCTTTTGGTTTCTTAGATTACATATAGTTAAAATATTGAAAAATATTAACCCTCAAAACGAAGTCTCCTGGAAACTATTTGAGCTAATTGAGGCTCTCTGGTTTTTTTTTTTTTTTTCTGAAGTTATACTGTGTCTGGAGTTAACAATAGTAATTTAATGTCTTGTATGTATTTATTTCTCAACAACATATATTCTTTTGTTGTCAGGTTATTAATTTGGGAAGAATGTCACTATGAGTCTACTCCACATCCTGATATACCATTTGGAGAGTGGGATGGATGCTGGGGTTCTTATGAAATTCTCGCTCGACTCAGGATTCAAGCAGAAGATAGAGTTCAATTGCTGATTAACAAAATGATGAATAATAATCAGGTTAATGTTGTAGGCGAAGGGTATGCTTCTTTTTCATTTTCCTAATCTTAGTCTCCTATTTTAAGTGTGTTTCAACGTTGCTGAAGCATTCATTTTTCTTGTTTTCCAGAATAATTGGACGAGCTGCATTTACAGGAAATTACCAGTGGTTTCTTGCTAACAATCATATTAGAGATGCTCATCCACCAGAGGTTTGTGGGAAAAAAGATCTGCTTATTTCAGTTTCTATGATAGAGTCTGTACAGTGAAAATGGCATAACCAATTTTGGTTCGACATGAGTTGCATGAAGCCCTTCCTTATAACATTTATGGTTAAAATTTTTAATCAAGTGCTTAATCCATCGGAGGCCAACAATTTTTTCATGATTTTAATTCTTTGGCATCACTATTATCTAAGTTGGTGTATAGTTTTCCTTGAAAGCCTCTTTGAAGGTCGGTGTAATATTCGTTTTACTTTATATAACTTTCTGTTTTGTGCTTTCAGGTTCAAAATGAGGTGCATCTCCAATTTTCTGCTGGCATACAGGTCTAATTGCTTTCTTTATGTTCTGCTTGTTAAATTGTTTGTCATTTTTCCGTTTGATTGTAATACTTGTATTTTGTTTGCAGACAGTTGCAGTTATACCTATTCTTCCTCATGGCGTTGTTCAGCTTGGTTCTTCCTTGGCTGTAAGCCTTTTGTTTTTGTATTTTTTTTTCTCCTGAGATACATAAAACTAATGTCACATCATATAGATGTCTAGTTTCTTGTGTCTAATATGAAACTGGCTTGGTTTGGTTAATAACGGGGTGAATGAGAGCTATTTGGCTTGAATTCTGTATTGGCCAAAAATGCAATAGAATGTGAAAATGAAGTCATGCATAATTATCAGTCTGGATCTTTACTGGTTATCTATAATGATGGGGCTGGGATCAAATTAAGTAATCTCATTTACCATTCAGTTGACTTTAAATATGTCCTTTTTGTCCTTTTTGAGGGGTTATTGCTTATGTCTTTGCTTTCCTTGAAAGCATTTGTGATTGTTGTATCAAGTTGAATCCTTCCATGCTGAGTTTTTCTCTAAATTACTCGGTAGTTATTAGCTAATTTTTATGAAGCTTTTTTAAGTTTGATTTATTGAGAAAGTAATTTGTTGATTATATCAGCTCCCTTGAGTCTAAACATTTATCCATCCATCCTTGCTGCTTCAGATTGTGGAGAACATTGGCTTTGTGAACTATGTGAAGAGTTTAATCCTACAGCTGGGGTGCATCCCTGGAGCTCTTCAACCAGACTATGGAGCAAAAGAATCTGCTGACAATCCTGGAGTACCAGTTCCTAATGGAACGCTTAATTCTTTGGATTCATCTGGAATTTTCAAGGTGACATCAGCTGTTGATAGCTACAACCAACAGAGCAGCTCATCTCAGCCATCAAGGCTAGCTTGCCAACTGTTGGGTTCTCTAGGTGGAAAGATTCAGCATAGTGCTCAGGCTAATGTGCAAACATTTCAGACCAATAATGTGAGCCGAACTTTTGGCAAATCCCATGATGACCACTGTGAACAAAAGTCTACTACGATGAAACAGAGTATACCTTGCAGGGGCCAACAGGATAATGGAGGTGTGGGTGCTGATGTTATCCCCTTGAGTTCAGATGCATGGCTGAACCAGCCGGATCCTTTGTACAGTTCAAGGTCTTCATTTCATCATCAGTCAAGTGCTGTTTGTGATAGCTTCAAGTTAACTGAACAACAGATCTTAGCAGATGGTTCTTTTCAAGATCATGCTTCTAACAGGGGAAATGAGACAGGCAATAATAGCTTTGTTTCATCTCAATTGAAAATATATGGGGGCTTGGTCGGAGGTTCACTTCCTACAAAATGTCTTGAAGGAAGTGACGTATATGGTGGGATGAGTAATCAAATAAGTACCATTCCATGCTCTATTCAAAATCCACTTAAATCAGCAGACATTAATATGCATTCCCCACATCTGGTTGGTACTGGGCCTAAAAATGCAAATTCATCCAAAGAGGATGCTCCTTTATACAGTCTGGTGGATACAACCACCAGTCACCTGCTTTCAAAAGGCTGTGATGAAGGACATAGTTCATTAGATGCTAAGCTTACGCCAGATAATTTAGCTTCATGGAAGGGAGGGGCGGAAGATGATTTGTTTCAAGCCCGTAACAGCTCACTGACTCATCTTAATCAGCATTTGTTGAGTGGCCAAATGCCTGGTTTTGTTAATGACTGCCGAACATCTGACTGTGGAAATGTGGCTTCAAAATCTAGCGACGTTAAGTTTGAGTATGGAATCACACAACCACCTTCAGGGGATGACTTGTTTGATATTTTGGGTGTTGATTTTAAGAATAAGCTCCTTAATACCAACTGGAGTAAATTGCTGGCAGATGGACAACATAGTGAGGGTAGTTCAATGTCTATGAATGCTCCTGATGTGAGTGCTGGTTTCTATTCAGTTAACGATGGGATATTAGACAGCAGTTCATTCTCTGGAATGGGTACTGAGCATCTTTTAGAAGCTGTGGTCTCTAGGGCTAACTCTGTGTCAAAGCAGATCTCAGATGATAATGTCTCTTGCAGGACAACGTTGACACAGATCAGTAGTTCCTCTACTCCTACTATTTCTCCCTCCTCTGGCCAGGTTAATATGTCTAACTTAGTGCCAGCGGAGCTGTTTGGCATTACCAAGTCCTTGACAAAGGCAGTGACTGGGGGATCCAATTCTTTTCATTCTGGTTGTAGCAAGGATAATGGAGGAAATTGTTCTCAAACTACTTCCATATATGGCTCCCATATCAGTTCCTGGGTAGAACAGCGTCAAAGTGTGAAGTGTGATGGTAGTGTTTCGACTGCATATTCTAAGAAAAATGATGAAACTAAATCAAATCGCAAACGACTTAAACTTGGGGAGAACCCTCGACCAAGGCCCAAAGATCGTCAGATGATTCAAGATCGCGTAAAAGAATTGCGAGAAATTGTTCCAAATGGGGCAAAAGTAATTGCATTTATTTTCCCTACTGATTTTAGCTTTTATCTCTTTTCTGTCGATAGTAATTTAAATTTTAGTACTGATACTGTTCTTTATTCACTTGATATGGTTCAACAGTGTAGCATAGATGCACTCCTAGAACGTACCATCAAGCACATGCTGTTCTTGCAGAGTGTGACAAAGCATGCTGACAAGCTAAAACAAACAGGGGAGTCCAAGGTATAGGGGGATGTCTAATTTTTGTGGTTTTACCATCATATTTGGCTCACAAGTTTAAATTTATTACATTTAAGTTTTCTGAGCTGGTGGTCATCATGCCTGAACTTGCAGATAATCAGCAAGGAAGGTGGTTTGCTTTTAAAAGATAACTTTGAGGGAGGGGCAACATGGGCATTTGAAGTCGGTTCACAATCTATGGTCTGTCCTATCATAGTTGAGGATCTGAATCCACCTCGGCAGCTGCTCGTGGAGGTAGTAACTGGCCTCTTTTTTCGAGTAGAAATTGTTTGGCTTGAATAAGTATTCATATATCTGGGCTTGTTGACAGATGCTCTGTGAGGAACGGGGTTTCTTTTTGGAAATAGCTGACTTAATCAGGGGATTGGGGTTAACTATCTTGAAGGGACTGATGGAAGCAAGGAATGACAAGATCTGGGCACGCTTTGCAGTAGAGGTACCATTTAACAGCAATGTTGCTGTAACAAATGAACTATAATTTCCTACCAAATGTATTCTAACCATGAGATGGCCACCCTGGTTGAGTAGTCAAATCCCTCCATGGTCTATTTACACGTCTGTTTGATGATTTTCACTTAGCAAGAAAATGAATGATTTATACACAGCTTATTAGAGCAGTTTAAATACGTGTCATACGTCAATTTCTTTAGGGGTTTATAAACATGCTGTTAGTCCACATTTTATAAACTCTTCTTCAAACGGGTGGTTTTTGTTCGTACGCCAGGGAGTTGATCTATAAATATATTATCAAAATGCAGCAAGCTGTATGGTTATTTTATTTTATTTAATTTTTATAATATTTAAACTTTTTTTCTATCAGGCATAGACTAGGTAAATCCCCTTCAAATCTTATACTTAAAGCTGTTATCTAGGAATATATTAGTTGCAGTAAGAATAGGAGTGACTTCTGCACAGCGTAGCAAGAGAAGTTAAAATTATTTGACTTTTGCCAATTTCTTCAAGGATTATGTTCTTAAGATTTAAATAAAATAAGCCTTTTGTTTACGGAAAAGCCTACCTTCAGTTGAAATGGAAATAATTTTTTGTCGTTCTCCTGTATGTGGATGTTGTGGTTTACCATGTCCTGAGTTTGTAACCTAATGTTAACATGTATGCTTCAAAAATAAATTTTAGGCTATTTGTTTAAACTCCATTTCATGGTAGCAATCTTTGTACACTCACTGTATGTATGTTTTGTAAACAGGCTAACAGGGATGTAACAAGGATGGAAATATTTATGTCACTTGTTCGTCTTTTGGAGCAAACTGTGAAGGGTGGCACATTGGTAAATGCCTTGGATAACAACAATGCGATGGTTCATCACTCTTTTCCCCAAGCCACTTCTATAGCAGCAACTGGTAGGCCCAGTAGTTTACAGTGAGTCACCTGCTATTATTACTTTTCTGAGCTGGATATGTCAAGAGCAAGCTCGTGCGGCATTGCTTGCCATGACTGACATGGTTCCAGTCAGCTCTCAGGTGGTCCTAACTAACTAGTTCATCTCCCCCAAACCAAATTATGCCTAACCTCACTTTTTAGGGAGTGAAAATTTCATTTAGGTAGTTGTGTGAGCTCCTTAAGAACTTTTAAATGTATGTTTCTTCCAGAGAAGTATATGTGAATGTTAGCTAATGCTTTCTTAAATTATTTAGCTGTGGAAGATGATTATTGAAGAGGTTATTTTTAAGTGCTAAGTTCATAGGCAGAGAGGGGTTTGCATAATAGTGGGCTTTGTGGTTCAAAAATGTATAGAGCATCTGGGATATGAAATGAAGGTATTGAGGTGTTTTGTTTTCTTAATTAATAGTTTCCTGGATTACGGATTTCAGTTCTGTTGCATGAATACTGCAATCATCTTGTGTTTCTTCATTTATCAATTTTCTTTCGTTATATTTCTAAAATTTTTGTTATACCTCCCAAATTGTGACACTTCATAGATAAGTTAGGAATATTATCAGACACCTTAGGTGTAATAAAAAATTTGAAAATGTGGTAACATATTTACCAATATCATGTACTTGAAATTCTTTTAAAAAGAAGTTTTCTATCTTGTTATTTGGCGCATCGACGTCGTAAAAGATACATCCAGTCGAGGGGACTTGCAAGCCTATCCCAAAAAAAAAATTTAGAAGACGATATAAGAGGATTAAATCATTAATAATTGAGACACTCTTTGCATAGTTGGTCTGTACTCTGGACTCCCATCTAAGCATGAAATGGCAACTTTCATGGTTGATGTCAACTTGTCTCGGACATTGCGTGTTGGGCTTGGAAGCCTAAGGTCCAATATTTTATCAAGTGCTGTGTCCGAGTTTGAAGATGGAGAGCAAATTGAGGAAATGAAATCTCTTGGATGATTCCCTTTATCACTTCCAATGCTAACACTCCAAAGCTGTACACGTCGCATTTTTCTGTAACTTCCATTGTGTACGCAAGCTCTAAATAGGAAAAACCAAAAGAACTATTATTATTGTCATTATTTTTACTTGAAATCTAATAAGCTTGTATCAGTTAGTATACTGTAGAAATTTGAACAATAATGTACATACCCGGTGCAATGTATCCATATGTGCCTGCAAGTTCTATCCAATTTGATGAGTCTCGCTTGAGAATCTTGGCAATTCCGAGATCCGAAACATGAGCCTCGTACTTCGAATCTAACATTACATTCTTGCTAGATATGTCTCGATGAACAATTGGTGGGAAGCAATCATTGTGAATATAGGACAATGCATCAGCTACACCTTTTATCACATTCATTCTCAATGTCCATCCCAATTCCTCTGCTGTTGCGTCATTGCTCAGGATCATGGCCAAGCTACCCAGTTCAAGATATTCATAAACTGCAGATGAACGAAGAGCATGTGAACAAAAGCCGTAAAATTTCACAATGTTACGATGTCGTATTTCTGTCAATGCCTTAACTTCAATTAAGAACTCTTGCTGACATGCCATCTCACCTGGGAGTAGCGAATAAAATTTCTTGACGGCAACAATTTTTCCAGAATGAAGCTTAGCTTTGTAAACACTTCATTGTTTACACCTTCCAATGCAGTGCTCACCATCAAAGTCATTCGTTGATCTAATGATTTCTTCATACACGATTTTTCCTTCAAAAATTTATACTGAAAGCAAACTCGGAGTATTTTCAGGCCTACTTTGTTTTGTTTGTGAGCCATTCCTCCTTCGTTGAAACCTAAGGAACAGTCCAATCAAAGATATGAAAAGAGAAACAATCCCTAAGAGAGGGAATACAATAACAACCCAGATCTTTCTGGAGGCTTGTTTATCTGACTTCAATAATTTGCAAGATGGAAGTCCTTTGAAGTCTCTACACAATCCTTTGTTCCCTTGAAAGGCATCTATTGGAGCATCTCTGAATGCTGTGCCGTTAGGAATTGGACCTCGTAACTCGCTGTAGGATGTGTCAATGTGCAACAGGCCATGCATTTTTTCAAAGCATCTTGGAATAAAACCAGAGAGGTTGTTGTGGGAGAGATTTAGCTTCTCCAAGCTTTGCATAATGCAGATTTGAGATGGTATCTCTTTCCCGAGAAAGTTATGACTCAAATCTAACTCCGAAAGATGAACTAACTCCTCCAATTTAATTGGAATTTCTCGATTGAATTGATTGTTGCTTAAATTCAAGTAATGCAATTTAACCAAGTTTCCAAGACTGTCTGGGATCGAACTGCTTAATCTATTTGAAGACAAGTCAAGGTGCTCGAGTTGAATGAGTGACCCGAATTTTGGAGATATCTTTCCAGAGAGCTTATTACGGCCCAAAATGAGCTTGATCAGAAAACTAAGCTTGCCAAGTTCTGTTGGAATCTCGCCAGCAATATGATTTGAAGAAAGATCAAGGACTTCTAATTTAGATGAGTGTCCAATCTCAGGAGGTATGCTGCCAGTAATATTATTTACAGAAAAATCTAAAGTGCTTAACTTTGGGCATCTTCCCCAATCAGATGAGATTTCACCATGAAAGTTACTGTAGCTGAGATCTATGAAAGTTAAGTTTGGATAAATATCAAAAGATTCAGATATATTTCTAGAGATCGTTTTTATCGAGACGCAATCTTACTAGGTGTTGATGCGGTTTTCTGCACGTTCTCGGATGATACTATAGACTTCTGCTCGCTTGTTGCTCGAGTAGAACTCCCTTGCCGGCTCTTGCCTTTTTTCCCCTATCGGAACGATTACTTTTTTCCGACCTGCGTTCACAAAGGAATGTCAGGGGTCGCCGGACATTTTTCTGGCGAAAACCCTCCGACGCTTAAGTCAGTAATTGGGTTGAATCTTTCGGTATCCCTCTTGGTTTGAGAGACCGGAAAGATAGAGCATTTGAAGGGAAAAAGTGATAGAGAAAATTTTAAGTTTTTTTGTGGTTTTTGTTGGAGTAGAATTTTTTTTATTTTTATTATTATTATTTTTTTTAAGATTTGAAGAAGGAAAAAATGGTCAGAAAGAAGAAAGTCCCAAAAAACAAAAAATGGACTCCCACCTCCGTATTAATTACGTCTGTGCCTTCTTGACAACTAGGGGTTGCTGCGGCACAACTTGGGGGCGTGGGATGTCAGGCGGGTATGGGTTCCTGTGATCCAATGATGGTGCTGTGTAAGTTTGTGTTTAATGATGATACTGTAGGGGAGTGTGCCGGTCATCGGTTACAGTGACGAAGTCCTGCGGCGTGGGGTGCCTGCCAGGCATCGATCGTCGTGTCAAGTTATCGGGAGGAGAGGTCATCATGTTTAAGTCTTCTCTGCTCGAGCTTTGATTCTCTCTGCCCACGGTGTTTTCGGTGACATGACTGGATCCTGCTCGGTGGTTCGAGTATCTCGAACAGGATGAGAAGGTCAGGGCTTGACCAGTTTTGGAGCACTTGACCTCGACCAGCTTTGATACTTAGAAAGGGCATCTTCGTGCTAGCGATTAGGTTTTCTGCTCTGCCTGGGTTGACCTTGAGGGGGTCTAATTGGTATTACCTAAACACTAGGCTTGATAAGTTTCTTAAATTCGGAATCGGACCTCGAAATTGGTTATTACCTAAAAGTAGCATATTCAACTTCACAAGGTTTCGATATTCTTGAAGAATAGCACCAGAAAATGAATTGTTATACAAATCCAACATAGCCAAGTTGGTCAATTTATTCAAAGAAAGAGGAATTAAACTACTGAGTTTATTGTCGCCCAATGCTAGAATGGAAAGAGACTTCAAGTTTCCTATTTCATCTAGAATTAAATCAGAAAGTGAATTTCTATTAAGATATAAGGTAGCCAAATTGGTTAAGTTACCCAATGAAAGAGGTATTGAATTACTGAGTTTATTGTTACCCAACATTAGATTGGAAAAAGATTTTAAGTTTCTTATTTCACCCGGAATTGAACCAGAAAATGAGTAGTCATGAAGATATAAGGTAGCCAAGTTAGTCAAGTTACCCAAAGAAAGAGGGATTGGGCCATTAAGTCTATTTTCTCAATTCTAGAATGGAAATAGACTTCAAATTTCTTATTTTACTTAGAATTGAATTAGAAAGTGAATTCCTATAAAGTTACAAGGTAGCAAAGTTGGTCAAGTTACTCAAAAAAAAGGGGGATTGAGCCACTAAGTTTATTGTCGCCAAAATCCAGATTGGAAAGAGATTTTAAGTTTTCTAATTCATTCGAAATTGAACAAAAAAGTGAATTGTGACCAAGATACAAGCTAGTCAAGTTGGTTAGGTTACCTAATGAAAGAGGGATTGAGCCATAGAGTTTATTGTCGCTCAATACTAGATAGGAAAGAGATTTCAATTTTCCTATTTCACCTGGAATAAAACCAGAAAGTGAATTGTTATGAAGATACAAGGTAAACAAGTTGGTCAAGTTACTCAAAGAATAAGAAATTGTGCCACTGAGTTTATTACTGCTCAATGCTAGATTCAAAAGAAATTTCAAATTTTCTATTTCATCTGGAATTAAACCAGAAAGTGAATTGTTAAAAAAAATAAGGAAAGTTGGTCAAATTACCCAAAGAATAAGGGATTAAACCACTGAGTTTATTAGATATCAATGCACGAAGATTGACGAAGAAATTTAATATTAGTTATGTGTGTCAAATTAATTCTATATAATAAGTGAGTGATATATTAGATAAAAAAAATAAATTGAGTAGTGTTATATATTCTAATTTTTTTATTTTAAAAAATTATCTCAAATGATATAGCATTTATCAATTAGTTAGTGTGATAATATAATTAATTTACTTACTTTTTATAAAAAATTATCAACTACTTAATGCGTAACACATCATTTAAAATAAAATTTAAAATATTTATCATTACTCAAAAACCAAGCACACGGGGCTTATTTTGGTGGCATTATTAAGAATCCATGAAGGCAAGGGAGATCCATTATTATGATGTTGGAGGCTAGCTTTTCATTTGAAAAGGGCGCGGGCTTCTTCCACAGAAACAGAAGAAACAGTGAGTGGAAAATCTAAGACAGGAAATAGGATGAGGAAAACGAGCGAAAAAATTACTAAATCGTTTTTCACGTTTGGTGACACCATTGCGTAATGGGAGATCAATTAAAGATGAGAACAACAGGAATTATAAAAGATTAGCTAGACGAAGAAACATCTAGGAATGATCGAATTACAAAAAGAAACGCGCTGAGCCAAATTTATAGTAACTACAAAAGAGAGCAAATGACTTAATAGAATCAATAATGATGTCAGCCAACAAGTCAATGCGTCAACCCCTCCAAAGTAACTAGTTGTTGTTAGGGAAAAATGATTGAATTCATTAATTTGTTAGTTGTCTGTCAAACAAGTTATCCACCAGGAGGTCGAAAAATGAATGTATGGCAGCATACCAGCATGTGCTAAGACCTTTAATTATATGCTTCTTCTAGCTTCAACGGATATCTACCAAGAATATGAACCGTCCACGGTATAAATTCCCAAATGTCTAACATTAGTTCTAAAAATCAATGCCCGAGGATTGACGAAGAAATTTAGTAGTGTTTGTGTTTGTTAAATTCATTGTTTTGTAATAAGAGAGTGACATGTTAAATAAAATAAAAAAATTGAGTAGTTTTATTCTATTTAAATTTTTTATTTTAAAAAATTATTTCAAATAATATAGTATTCACCAAGTGATTGATGAGATAATATAATTAATTTAGTTAGATTTTATAAAGAATTATAAAAAATTTAATGAATAATATATTATTTGAAATAAAATTTAGAATAAAAGTTGAGATTTCTATTATTACAAAAAAAAAAAAAAATTCTATTTCATTCCACATTTAATCAAAAAACAAATTTTTACAAAGATACAAGGCAATCAAGATGATTAAATTACTAAAAGAAAATAAGATTGAGGCATTGAGTTTATCCATCCAAGCCGCTATGTGAACTTGTGAAGTGTTGAATCCTGAAACTGGAATATCTCCTCGAGATCAGATGCATGGTTGAATCGGCAGCCATCTCTATATGATTCAAAGTATTTCATATTTAAGAAAAAAAATCTCGGTTAATATTAATGGTACAAATCAATCAATTTACTTATAAGAAACCTATCTGACGTCGTATCGGTCGATGACGTCGCCAATAATAATTACATTGACAATTTGTCTCTGCTCCTTTCGAAGACAGATGCAAGAAGGTAAATTTTCAAATCTTTAATCTTTCTTGCTTGGTTTTATTATTGCGTAATTTTTAAAATTTCTCCTAATTCTTGTTTTAAATTAATGCAAGTTTAAAATTTTTGCCCGACTGATTTGGAGAGCTTAATGTACAATTTGTATAATCACGGCATAGGATCCTCTGATATTTATTAAGCTAAAATTTTCGGCTTAATGTTCATAAGAATATATCTTAATTTGTTAGGTTTTTATTTGAAGTTGGTTTAGCTATCAAGTAGACCAGTTATGGTATGTTTGTAATTGAGGTTAGGCAGTTGTAACTTTTAAGTTACAACACTAAAATATTTAGTAAATACTAGCTGCCATAACTTTAAATCTATGTTAATATGATTTTTTACTTGTATGATGAAAACTATATTATATCTTTAATAATTTTATTAAAATTATTATTTAAAAATTATATTTACTACATATTATTAACTTTTATTTTATAATTACAATTTTTTTAATAACAACTATATCTTTTAAGTTACAACACTTCAATCCCAAACATACCCTTAGTTTAAGTAGCTGATTTTGGACTTACTCATGGACAAGTAGCTGATTTTATTGTTAAATCTTTACACTTCTTTCAATTCTTAAACTTAGACAGTGATTCAATTTCAGTTTTAAATAAAGGAAAAATTGCTCTGCATATTAGGTGAGGCTCAAAAACTTCTTGCTCTTGCTGATGGGGCTCAAGACTATAGGTATGTTTGGGATTGAGGTTGGACATCTATAACTTTTAAGCTGCGGTACTAAAGTGTTTGGTAAACATTAACTGCTGTAGTTTTTAAGGTATATTAGCTATGTTAATATAATTTTTCACTTGTATGATAGAAAATCTATTATGTTTTTAATAATTTTGTTAAAATTATTATTTAAAAATTATATTTATTATATATTATTAACTTTTATTTTATAATTACAACTTTTTTTCCACAGCACCTTAATCTCAAACATACTCTATATTTGAAAAGTCAAGTAACCATCACTTGTAGTTTATTCTTTTGGAACAGTCAAGGAACTGCATTCGGGCCGATGTTTTGCCTGCTAAAGATTCTATTAACCTTTTCATCGTTTTGGTTTTATGAAGATGGAAAACGGACTCTTTTCTTTCATTCATTCTTCTTTTGGTTTTCGTGGTGTTGACTGATTCGTGCTTGTTAGAAAAGAAAAAATCACAAATTTGAATAAGATATTGCTCTATGCTTCGTGGTTGAAGGCTGGCTGATGCTTTTTGGCCTTTTCAATAGAGTCAACTCTCAAAAGTTTCTCCAAAGATAAAATTCACCTCTGATTTTCTACAAACATTATTGGGTAATATCGATAGGCCATTTCTCTATCGATATTTTATAATCCATATACTTCTCTTTTAGTTCTTATGGACGAACTAATAGTTAACTCAAACTTTAAGAATTTTTAAGGAAAATTTATTCTTCATAGAAAGAGCAAAACAAATTAATTTAATTACTTATCATAGAGACTACCATCGTAATACAAAATAATGTTCCAACGAGGGACCTCTTAAGTTATTAAATTAAGAGATAAATTAAAATATAAAAAAATATATTCTAATATACTACATGATAAAATACACTGCATTAAAATATGTGTTTTACTTATTTTTTTGTTGATATCTTAATAACTTAATAGATTCCTTATTATACAATAACTCTAATTTTAATTATGTAAAAAATTATTTGACTGACAAGTTGTGTACATAAAAAGACAAACAAACTTGTGACGTAAAAACATAAACCATGACTAGAGATGGCCAATGGGCTCGGCAGCACGTGGCATGACATGCTATGAGCACGTTTCAGTGAGACACATGGCATGGCGCGGCGCAGCATAGCATGACACGCAAGAGGTTGGGTTGGGCTTAGAGTTTTAGTCACGCGGGCCTTAAAAGTATAGTACGATTAGAGATGGGTTAAAACACGGCACGTAAAAAGACCTACAATAAGTACGTTTCACTTTTTAATGAAAGTAAATTTAACATTTTATGATTTTACTAATAACTTGAAATTGATTCTTTTAATATATTTTATTAGCATAAGTTTTTTAAATTAATTTAATTCTTAGTTTAAAAAAAGTACTCTAATTGTTTTATGTTTATAATTTATCATGATTTTAATAAATAAAATTACAAATATCATGATTTTATAAAATATATGTTTAATGTTATTATAGACTATAATCTATGATTCTATATAAGTTCAAATTAACAATTCAGTTAATCATTAAGAAAGATTTGTTATTGTTGTTGTTAAGTATTAAAAATGAATTCTAACACTATAGGGTCTAAGTTAATAGTTAGTATTACATTCTTTTACTCTTATTAGATTACTATGATTGAATATAGACTTGGGTTTTAAACTTTTGATTATATTGAATTTGAATAAAGACACGTGGTTTGAAAAAAAGGTGCATCGGATTAAAAAGTAAGCTGGCAACTAGGCATCCTTCTTAAAAAACTAAAAAAAAAAAGAAAATAAAAAGCTCGTCGTGCTTTTTTTTAAGCACGGCACGACATAGCCCACGGCACGGCACACATGAGCATGGCACGTGTGGTGGGCTGGGTCTAAGCAAAAAAAAAAAAATTAGGCACAACACAACACAACACGAAATACATAGTGGACGCGGTATGATACGAGTATAAGCACGCATGGGCTTTCCTTTGATAGCTCGCCCGGCCTGTTGGCCATCTCTAACCATGACGGGTCATATATATGTATAAAAAGCGTATAAATAATGGAAAAGATTTACCTATTGCAAAAGAAAAACTCTAAAATTTATTAAAAAAGATATTAAAAAAAATCTTATTTTCTTACTCAAATTTTTTTTTATTTGTTTGTTATTTATAAAATTGATTGGTGAATCAATGTATTACTTTCCTATAGTTGGGGAAAAAAAGCATACATCAATAATTTGTTGACTTATGGACTTATAATAAAAAAATCTACAAAATCCTTTTTTATAGAATTTTTTTTTTTGTAACAGACATATTTTTTCTGTTTAAGCTTAATTTTGCGAAACCAAAACCAAAATTAGAGATTGCGTCTTTAATCAGTTATCTAGAAAATGAAATGGTTGGATTTTGTAATTCTCCCCATCAGTTAAGGAGGTCAATGAAGTAACACTCAAAAAAGTTTTTCCACAAAGATTAATGGACAAAATTGCCCTTTAGCTTTTTTTATCCTGAGTGACTAACCAACTTATTTATTGGGCATTGCCTCTCCAAAGATTATGTGTGTTAGTAAATAGAAAAGTCGATCAATTCCAAATCAAAGCAACACCTGTGTCTTTCAATACCCATTTTGTCAAAATAATGTGCGCACTTTGATTAAGATACAACTCCTTTGATATGACAAATATATAAATGGAAAACAATCAGTAAAAATTTTGGATCTAGATTGAGATAGTCCGAGGCAAATCTATGATCTTATAGTACATCAGACTAAATTAAACATTTAGTTTTTAAAATGAGTATGAAATTTCATAAATTTTTTAAAAAATATGAAATCAATTAATTAGCGAAGGCGTGAAGTAAAGCCAAATTAATGGAAGCCACGCACGCGAACCATTTATCCACCATGAGGTCGAAAAAATCAATGTGCATGGCAGTATGTGTTAATAATACAATAAAGATAAGAAAATAATACATTTTAGTAACATTATTGTTCTGTCAAATCAGCCCTTGAATTATATATTCTTCGTTTAGCTTCAACGAAAATCTACAAAGAATATGAACCGCACGTCACGGTATTACAAAATGCCAACATAACAGTTCTCAAAATTTAATACACAGCGATTGACGAAGAAAAAAGGAAAATAGGATAGATTGCGTCTTTAATCAGTTTAGGAGGTCAATAGAGTGAACTCTCAAAAGTTTTTCCACAAAGATTAATGGGTAAAATTGACCTCTGTTTTTTTGGATGGATCCGGACTAGCAAAATTGTTTGCTGGGTTTGTCTCTCGAAAGATTATCTGTTAATAAATAGAAAAATCAAAGCAACACACTGCGCCTTACTATACCCTTTGATGAAGATGATAAATATATACATAGTAAACATTTAGCAAATTTTGGATCTAATTAAATTGAGATCTATAGTCAAAGGCGAACTCAGGATGACAACAATGTGATGGTTCATCATTACTTAAGAACTTTTAAGTTAATGTATGCCTCTTTCAGGATTGCATTTCTGAATGTTATCTAATGCTTTGTTAATTTATTTAGCTACGGAAGATTATTATCGAAGAGGTTATTTTGTGGCATAATCCAACATTGATCAATAAAAGTTTCTAGTGGTGAATTAGTAATGGATTTCGAAAGTGAAAATTAACGGCTTTTTAACGGCAGAGATTTTTAATGGATTTTGAAGCATAAAGGAGAAAATGATAGACTATTTCAACAAATAATCGAGGAATTTTGACTATTTTCTCATTTAATTTACCTTAAATTTGCAAGATTAAGGATGTTCATAACAGTAATTATGTGCCGTCACGGTGTTTCAAAATGCCAACCAATTAGTTCTAAAAACTTGAGTACGGATATATGATGTAAGATGTTGTGTATTGCGAGTAATGTATCTTCTGGATGACATAATTTTGGCTACAAGTGTCTGTTTTTGGCGTATAACATACCGTTTCGAAGCTTGTGCCCAGACGAACAAACCCCGAACCGTCAATGCCATTCTTGTTCGTACTTTGCCCAAAAATTCATTTTCTTTCCTGGTCGTTTTTAAATTTTAAGATTTTTTCCTGATTCTTTTAGGATTTTTATTTTTTTGTCTACAATTCAGATTTGGTTTCCATTTTCTTTACCTTTCTTATTTCGAATAGGAGAATTTTATTATAAGATTATATTTTGGATTTGCCTTTCGAGATATTTAGATTTGTTATAAAAGGGTCTCAAAACCCTAATTTTATTCATTCAGTTTTCTTTTCAATAAAATTGGTATTATTAAAAAACCTTTAGTTTTCGTTTCAACAAACTTTAAGCTTCCATTTTGTCAGTTGATATCAGAGCAGTTCTCTTGTCATCATAGTATGATCGCACGAACAAAAGAGTAACCGTTCCGATGACGCTGATCAAGGAATGCAGGCAATGTTTGTGGAAACTATCAGACAGATAGTTGCAGAAACAGTCTTGTAAAATAAGGACAATGCGGATAACCCAAGGTTGGCAGCGATAGAGCAAGTAATCGAGGGTCTCATGCTTTCTATAAATATCATAGAGAGAAGATTGCGGGAAAAAGACAACCGCGAAGAAGTTATTGAACCACAAGAATAACATCAGAATAATCATCGTGCAGCAGTAGTGCCTCAAGGCATCAATCACGAAGAGGCTATTCAGAATTTAGAACCTGCGAGGCGAGTGCAGCCGCGCGTGCGGGAAGAGTTATAAAGCGATTCGGAGGAAGAAGACGCTGAGTGTTATGAAAGGAGGCGCGAGAATAGTTTAGATTTTAGGATTAATATTGATATCGTAGATTTCTATAGTGGGATGCATGTTGAAGAATTTTTAGACTGGATAACGGATGTAGAAAATTTCTTTCAGTATATGGATATTCCCTAGGATAAGCAGGTTAAGCTTGTGGCATTCAAGTTGAAGGGGGCAGTATCTGCATAGTGTCAAAACTTACAGAATCGAAGAAGAGTTGTAGGGAAGCCATAATTCAAGTCATGGCCTATAATGCAGAGGTAGATAAAGGAGTATTTCATGCCAGCAGATTACCAGCAACAATTGTATGTGAAGTATCAGAATTGTAGGCAAGGAAATCGCAGTGGGGATGAATATACAAAAGAATTTTATCATCTGCATACAAAAAATAACATGGATAATCGAGTTTCGGACAGTTTCAAAATATCTTGACGGATTAAAACAAGAATTATAAGATGAGATTGTAGATGCAATTTGGACATGGGTACAACGGTTGCTAGAGTAAAGAAGTTAGAAGAATGAAAGCAGCGTGCTGTTTTTAAAACCCAGTAGCGGCAATTTAGTGGGATGCAGAGCAGACCAAGTAGTGTTGGTTTGAAAATAAGCAGAAAGCATGGGCCAATAATGGTCAGACAAAACAACTAATTCAGCAATAATTAAGGTAGAAACCATTAAGGCAGCAGCCAGCAAGCCAGCAGTTCCAACCACATGTGTAGAACAACCCATACACAAAGCCAATGTTGAATAAGTGTTTAAAGTGTGGTGAACCAGGACATCGATCGAATAAATGTCGTCAAAAAAATTTAAATTTGGTGAATGCTGAAGTTAGCGAGGTAGATACAAATGATGATGTCGATAATGAAGAAGCCTTAGAGTTAGAGGCAGATGAAGGAGAGTTATTGAATTGTATTGTACATAAAATTTTATTAACGCCAAAGTTTGAAGAGGATAATTAGCGCAACAAAATTTTCAGAACACCTGGTACTAATAATGACAAGGTGTACAACGTGATAATTGACAACGACAGTAGTGAGAATATAGTGTCCAATGCGCTGGTTGATGTAATAGGGCTTTCGATAGAAAAACATCCAGCACCTTCCAAAATAGGGTGGATAAAGAAGGGAACAGAAATGCGAGTAATAGAGGTGTGTCGAGTTCCTTTCTCTATTGCGAAGATGTATAAGAGTGATGTGGTGTGTGATATAGTGGATATGGATGCATGCCATGTATTATTGGGCAGACCCTTGCAGTTTGATGTGTATGACTTTTGATGGAATAGCACGAAGTTTCGTTTGATATCTTTAACAAATAAAAAGAAAAATTCTAAGGTCGAAAAAAAGAATTTTTTGGCTGTTATCAAGAACCATCTAGAGGAAGATTGAGATGGGTGTAACAAACTGCAAAAAGAGGATAAACTCGAGGAGAATGCTATTCTTGAGGAAGTATAATTACTATTTTCTGAGTTTGCTAACATTACACCATTGAACATGTGCGATATTCAACATCATATAGACCTAGTCCTCGGTGCAAGTTAACCTAATTTGCCCTATTATCACATGAGTCCACATGAGCATTCGATTTTGCAAGGCCATGTTGAGGAGTTGTTGCGCAAGAGATTCATTCTTGAGAGCATGAGTCCATGTGCTGCACTAGCATTGTTGGTGCCCAAAAAGGATGGAAGTTGGCGAATGTGTGTGGATAGCAGACGAATCAACTAGATTACTATGAAGTATCGATTTCCTATTCCTACCTTGCGAGATTTATTAGATCAGTTGGACGGTGCTTAGGTTTTTTCAAAGATAGATTTACGCAGTGGGTATCTTCAGATTCAGATTAGGCCGGGAGATGAATGGAAGACATCATTCAAAATGAAGAAAGAGCTGTACGAGTGGTTCGTAATGCCATTCGGATTGTCCAGCGCATCAAGTACCTTTATGCGTTTAATGAACCAGGTTCTTAAATAATTTTTTTACAAATTTGTTGTGGTATATTTTGATGATATTTTGATGTATTCTGTTAATGTGGTGACGCATTTGGAGCTTTTGAGGATGGATTTGGAAGTGTTAAGAAGAAATAAGCTTTACATTAATTTGAAGAAGTGTAGCTTCTTACATAATAATGTGAAGTTTTTAGGTTTTATTATTGGTGCGGATGGGATCCATGTTATTGAGTTGAAGGTACAAACTATTAGAGATTGGCCTACGTACAAAACAGTGGTGAAGTTAGGAGTTTTTATGGCCTGACAACGTTTTATAGGAGGTTCATTTGTGGCTTTAGTACGATAGCCGCACCTATTACAGAGTGCTTGAAGAAAAGAAAATTCAAATGGGGAGAAGGAGAAGAGGCCAGTTTTGCTTTACTAAAGGAGTCGTTATCCACCGCTCCTGTATTGTCCTTGCCAAATTTTAACAAATTATTTGAAGTCGAGTGTGATGGTTATGGAAAATGAATTGGGGCTGTTCTTTCTCAAGAAGGATGACCAATTGAGTATATGATTGAGAAGTTGAATGAGGCACGACATAATTAGTCTACTTATGACCAAGAGTTTTATGCTATCCTTAGAGCATTGAAGACTTGGGAGCATTACTTAATTTAGAAAGAATTTGTGCTATATAGTGATTATCAATCACTAAAGTACTTTAATAGTTAGTAGAACCTGAGCAAGATGCATGAGAGATGGGTGAGTTATATGCATAAGTTAACTTTTATCTTTAAGCATAAATCTGGCAAAATAAAGTGGCAGATGCGTTAAGTAGGCGAGTAACTTTACTAGTAACTCTAATCAATGAAGTTACTGGTTTTGAGTGCTTGAAGGAGTTGTATGCAAAAGATAATGACTTTGCACACATTTGGATCGTTGCATTAACTATCAAAATGCGGAGGATTTCTTAATACATAATGGATATTTATTCAAGTCCAACTAGTTATGTGTGCCTCGGAGTTCTTTGCGGGAATAGATAATCCGCGAGTTACACAGAGAGGATTAGGTAGACATATAGATCGAAACAAAACTAAAACGCTTGTAGAGGAGTGTTATTATTGGCCTCAACTAAATAGGGATGTGTGCAAGATCGTGCAAAGCTGTTGGATTTACCAAGAAGGCAAAGGACATGTATAGAATACTGGTTTGTACATGCCTTTACCTGTTCCTGAAAAAATTTGGCTAGATCTGTCCATGGATTTTATATTTGGGTTGCCGCGCACAAGAATGGATCGAGATTCGATATTAGTTGTGGTGAATAAGTTTTCTAAGATGACACATTTCATTGTATGTAAGAAGACTGAAGATATTGCTTCAGTGGCACATTTATTCTTTTGGGAAGTAATGCGTTTGCATGAGATTCCAAAGACTATCACTTTTAACATGGATGTGAAATTTATCAGCAAGTTTTAGTGTTATCTCTAGGATAAGTTTGGCACATAATTGCAGTTTAGTAGTACTTTCCATCCACAGACAGATGAGAAAATAGAGGTGATCAATCGCACTTTGGGTAATATGTTATGATGTGTGTGTGATCACAAGTAACAGAACTGGGAAGCTGCATTGCCTCAAGTTGAATTCGCTTACAAAAGTATGATGAATCGATCAATTGGCAAGGCACCTTTTGAGATTGTCTATACTAGTTCTACAAGACAAGTTTGTGACTTGGCTGTCATGCCACTAGTTGCTGCGATTGGGAAACTCAAGGCAGTAGATAATACGACAGAAAAAGCTTTGACTATTCAACCAGAAGTTTGGGCTCACATGGAGGCTGCCAATGCAAAGTACAAGGCTGAAATGGACAAGAAGTAAGAAAATGTTTGCTGAGGGTGATTTAGTGATAGCATAAATGCGGCGAAGTCGATTTCCTGGCATTAGCGCCAAATTGGAAAAGTGCAAGTATAGACCGTTTTGTGTGGCTCGGAAAATTAATGATAATGCTTATATACTTTAGTTACCTAACAATTGGAATATCTCTCACAGTTTCAATGTGGCTGATTTGTTTGAATATCATCCTAATGATGAGGAGTTGTATAAGCCCAACTCGAGGACAAGTTTTTTTTCAAGTGTGGGGGACTGATGTAGGATATTGTGTATTACGAGCAGGGTACTTTCTGGATGGCATAACTTTGGTTACAGGTGTTCGTTTTCGACGTATAATATACCGTTTCGAAGTTTGCGACGAGATGAACAAGCAACTTATGACGTAGAATATATAATCCATGATAGCCATTTCTCTATTCGACATTTTGTAGTCCACATACATTTCTTTTAGTTCTTATGGACTAATTAAATAGGTAGCCCAAACTTCAAAAACATTTCAGGAAAATTTAACCTTCACAGAAAGAGTAATACAAATTAATTCACCCATCATAAGGACTATGATCTATTTAAAAAGTAATGTTCCAATGAGGGATCGGTTAAGTTATTAAGTTAAGGGATAAGTTAAAATATAAAAAAAAAAATACTCTAATCAATACACTACATAAGAAAATACATTACATTAAAGTATGTGTTTTATTTATCTTTTAGTTTATTCTTAAAAAAATAAGATCCAACTACTATAACTATAACAAATTTAATGTTTTGAATAATTTTTAATAAGTTCGGAACTAGTTTGGTAGGGGTAAACATATGGCTCGATTTTGGCCGAATCAAATAGAATAAGCCAGTTTAGTTCAGTTAATAACAAATGAATAATTTAAAAAATATGAACCGAATGCTTTTAAATTATGGATTTCAGTTCTATTGCACGATTACTGTAATAATGTTTTTCTTCATTTCTCCATTCATTTTTCTTTTGTTATATTATCCTAAATCTTTTTTTTTAAACATCTCAACTTGTGACCTCGAATGGATAAGTTAGGAACATTACAAGTTATCTTTGGATGTTTAATAAAAAAAATTTGAAGTTATGGTAACATATTTGCTAATATCATATACTTGAAATTTTTTTAAAGAGAAGTTTTTCTTCTTGTTACGGAGCACTTCATCGTCGAGGTGACAGTAGATTGATGGGTTTTAACTGATTTGGGAAGAGAAATTGATGTTGAAAGTTTGAAAGCAGGCAACGGTTTTGGAGTCACACATCACAAAAATCACAAGATAATTAAACCTCAAACTGCATGAGGTGGGGGAGATTTTATTCATAAAACAAAAAAGAAGCATCTAGTCAAGGGTACTTACAAACCTTATGAGACCACCCATCCCAAAACCCTAAGGCGAGTCTAGTTTTTGTTATGACTAACCCACCTCTATTATTAAATAATAATATATTAAGGAGAATTTTATCAAAAATTCGGTGGAATCTCCATTATAAATATAACATTACCGATCTATAAATTTATAAAACAAACATTCCCAAAATATTTTATTACCCAACCAACTCCAATAATAAATGTTCTCAATCACCATACCAAAAATCACCCCAAATTTCAAATATTCAAAAATATTTCGATATTCTCAAATACATAAGGGTGCGTTTGGCATTTAATGTTGGTGTATTATATTATACTGTATTGTATTAATATTGTATTATAATAATACTATACAATATTTGATGCTACATTATATTATATTAATTTTTTATAATTAATTTAAATTATATATTATGTTATATTAATATTTTATTTTAATATATTTAAATTGTATTAATATTTTATATTATTATTAATTTTAAATTAATATTATTCAAATTATTCATATTTAAATATTTATTCTTAGTTATATTAAATTATAATGTAAAAATAAAAAATAATTATTAATATTATTGAATAATAAATTATATATTTATTGATTTATTTTAATAATTATAATCTAAAAATAAAAATATTATATTAAATTAGAAATTTATATTATTATTATTATAAAACAAAATTAAAAGAAAAGTAAAAGTAAAAAGCAAAAAGTAAAAGGTAGAAAAAAAAAAAGGCAAAGCTAAAATTGCTTTGTATTAGCACAACCCAATACAAAGATAAAATTGCTTCAAAACATGGGCATGAAATTAAGGGAATATAAATAGCATTTTAATACCCATAATTCCATATATCAAACACACCCTAAATGAAATAAAATTTATACAATCCTAAGTATCACAATAAAAATATTTATGACTCCTAGCACCATTACGTGGCCAAAATTAAAATATAACTATTATTATTGAGTCAATTGTTGTATCTGTAAATTACTTGTGTGGAAAAATAAACATAATAAAAATAGAATGAGTATAAAACTCAATAATTTTAGTGAATGGATAATAGATTTAAAAAAATAATATGACTTCAAAATACTATATATCAATTTAATAAATCATTTCATCAGATAATTATAAGAAATTAACAATTCATATAATTTCAAATCATGCATTGTCATAATCAAATCGTATGATATTGCACGGAAACTCATACAATTTTTAAAGCAAGCACTAATATAACAAAAAACATATGACACTATAGAAAACCAGGTAATTATATCTCATTGTAATATGAACTGACGTAATCATATCATATTACAATATTGAACTCTGAAACTATTATTAGACAAGTATTTAGGAGAATAATCTCGTCCTATCTGAATCTTAAACGGATAGACAATGACATACTATTTGAGTACTATCATACACCGGAGCTACACCGATAAACAGAAAAATGACATATCATAATCTCATAATATCTCGTACCCAAACCTCAACAGACAGGTAATGATATACTATTTCAGTACTATTATTCTTTGGATTTACACGGATTATCTCATATATCTCATCATATCACATACTCATACCTCAACGGACGGGTAGTGATATACTATATGAGTATTATCATGCCCTGGAACTACATGAGTTATCTCATATAACTCATCTTATACTCAGACCTCAACGGACGAGCAATGATATACTATCTGGGTATTATCATGCCCCATAACTACGTGAGTTATCTCATATATCTCATCTCATACCTGGACCTCAACGGATGGACAATGACATACTATCTAAGTACTATTATGCTCTAGAACTACATGAGTTATTTCATATATCTCATCATCATATCTCATGTCATTTCTGTATCATTATATCTAGAGGAGATGAGTACTTATCTCATTATTTCCACGACTTATATACACATTTACACATACATTTTAGCCATACTTTAAATCGTACATTTCTTGGCCTTAAAAATACTATCATGCTCATTTAAGGTCGGTACAGAACACAATCAAGCATATTTACACAAAGTATATTTCGAGAAATTTATGAAATCGAGTATTTAAATTACTAATTTCACAAATCATGCAATACTATCACAATCAAATATGAAAATAGGATTTGTATATTTTACTCACAATGACAATGCTCAAGTAAGGTATCATCAACATCCTCAGATTTGCGATTTCTCTTAAATTAATTTAATAACATAATAAATTTCCATAAATTAGGACATTTTTTAAATTTTAGTTATCATAGCCCGAAATAATATTTATTCAAAATGCTCCTACACTTTAAAATTATTGAAATACCCTCCAATATATTAATTTACCAAAATACCCTCGAAACTATAATTTACCGCTTATCGTCAAAATTATAAATTGTCATTTCACTAGAAATCTTGGAAATTATAAAAGTATCCATATAGTCTAAAATTACCAATCTACCTTTAGAGTCTAAAATTACCAAATTACCCTGATTACTTAAGTTACCAAAATCACACTAGGAATTCAAATTTACCAAACTGCCCTCATTTTAATTTACAAAAATAGCTCGAAATTCGGAATTTACGAAATTACCCACTATACACAAATTTACAATCAACGGTGACAGGAATTCACCGGCAGCTGAGAATGGTCGGGAACAGAAGCTAGGGACGAGGGGAGTTGATCCCAACCGACGGAAAATTGCGGCGGTTCGTTCACAAAATCTCGGCTTAGATCGGCGACGATTCCAGCATTTCTGGGCTGCGATGACTGCGGGCAAAAGTTTGCCTGCGTCCAAGCTTTCTAATGGCACCTTGCGCCGCTAGTAGGATGGTCGGATGCGCTAGCTTTCGTCGGGTCAGTATGATATGCGTCGGGTTCATGGTTTTCAAAACGACCACAATTCTCTTTCTCTTTTCACCCCCCTCCCCTCAACTCCACTCTTGTTAAATACACCCCGGTTCTGTTCACCTTTTTTTTTATTACAAAATATAATTTAAATAAACTTTGGTCTCGGAATTTAAATTAAAACCCGTCAACTTGGCTACAGTATCATGTTCAATTTATCTCCATGTCATATTGTGATAGAATAAAAAATTTTCAAACATCATATATGTCGAACTTTTACGATTGTTAACTAATTATTCTGTAAATAATCGAATTGCTTGCGTCAAATTTATCATCAACAATTTTAATAAATCATTCAACTTAAATAATTAAATTGCAGGTTCGCTTGCAGGTTCAAAGGCACCACCGTCCAGGCCGTGCTGGATGCAGGCGCGTTTCCTAATTTATCTGCCACTTTCTTAACAGATGAAAAGGTAAATTTTCAAATATTTAATCTTTCTTCTTTTGGTTTTATTATTGCATAATTTTTAGATTTTTGCCTAATTCTTGTTTCAAATTAGAGCAAGTTCAAAATTTTTGCTTTACTGGTTTGGACAGCTTAGTGTTCACTTTGTACGATCACAGCAAAGGTCCTGTGATATTTATTAAGCTAAATTTTCAGCAAAAAATATTAAGGTGATATTTCTTTCTTTGTCTAAAGATTTTTAAAATGTCCTAATTTTACTCTTTATGCTTGTTTCAATATACAAATACGTGTGTGTATATATATATATATAATCATTATAATAAAAGATACTTTATATTATTAAAATAAGAGATAAAATAAAATATAAGAAAAACATATATTCTAATACATTGTATTTTATCTTATAATATATTAGAGTGTATATTTTTTTTACTTTTTTGGATCATTTACTTTAGTAAAATAAAAAATCCTCAAAGGAACATTACTATATATATAATTACGATCAAGTGCATGACTAATTTCGATCTAGTGCATGATTGGCAGAGCTATGTTGTGGGACCTAAAACTCCTCGAAGAGAGAGAGAGAGAGAGAGAGAGAGAGAGAGAGGGGGAGGGCTCTTATCGTACACCTTTAATTTTTTTAATACGAACATATAATTTAATAGAGTCATTATTCAACTAATTATAAAGTTATATGAATTAATAATATATTCACATTAAAAAAAATGAGAGCATATTTTTTCCTCAATTTCTACACACACACACACACACATATATATATATATATATATATATATATATATATATATTGACACACACACACACACTTGTTTACACTAATGTATCATAAATTTTCAATCTCTGTTTATCTATTTTGTTTTTGTTTTATATGAATTAGTTATGTGAAACTGAGATTGCAGTAACTAAAAAACTCATGAGTCTAATGAATACTTTTGTGCCAATCACGCAGAATTATCACATAACGCTCGCTTTTTTGGCAAATTGAGTTGGCATTAAGCTAAAAGATAATGTTGAGGCTGTTGTCCAAAAGGTATTGCATTTGGTGCTTTCACACATTTGAGATATATATATATATATATGGTCAAATTCTGAATTTTAAAGTGCGAAAAAATCCGGAAAAGTTTTAAAATCGTACAGTTTAAATATTTTAAGTTTTAAGTCTTTAAAACTTCACAACTTTGAACTTTTTCTATACTTTACCGCACTTTGAAATTTCAGATTAAATCGAAACTATATATATATATATATAATTAATCTCATGTACATGTGTTTTTTTTTTAATATGGACACACTTTTAAACTATAATTTTTAATAGAACTAATTTTTAATGCACTAAGACCTTGTAGTTTAATAAATTAAAAATTAACTCTATTAAGTTGCATAACCTAACGGTGAGTTTGCATGAAAAAAAATAATGACGCCCACACTAGATAACGATGATATATATATATATACAGTCTTGTTATTGTTAAATATTGATTGGGAGTAACAAGGCTAAGCTGCTCAAAACCATATTAAATGATACTGCGTGGCTTGGCGCTCCTTTTTAGCATATTTACGTGGAGATGTCTTTGTTTTCTGAATTTTAGTTAAAATGATGATAGAAAAACTATTCAAAGTTTCTTGAAAAATTTTAGTTCTCATTTTTGTCAGATTTGTGGTGCCACTTTGACTGACAGAATCGATCCATTAAAAGGCCATGTTTCTTGAAAATTTTATAGGAATTTACCTTGTCAGATTTTAATTTGAAGCTGGTTCAACTATTGAGGTATACCAGTTTTAAGTAGCTGATTTTAGACACAACCATGAACAAGGGGCAGCTATCACTGGCTCTTCTCAATTCAGAACCTCTGTTTGCCCTGTTATTGTTAAATCTTTACTCGTCTTCCAGTTGTAAAGCTTAGGCAGTCTCCAATTTCTTTCTACATAGAAGAGAAAGTTACTGTGCATGTTATATATTTAGATGAGGTTCAAGAAATTCTTGCCTTGCTCTGAAATATCAAGTAACCATTACCTGTAGTTTATTGTTTTGCAAATTGGAATTGTATTCAGGATGATGTTGAGCCTGCTAAAGATTCTATTATGTTTTTCATCATTTCGTTTACATGAAAAGGAATATGAGTTTTTTACTTTCACATATTGTTCTTTTGGTTTTCGTGGTGATGACTGATTCATGCTTTTGAGAAAAGAAAACAACACTAATTTGAATGAGATATTGCTCAATGCTTCGCGGTCGAAGGCCAGCTGATGCTTTTTGGCCTTTTCATAGTTGGAACAAAAAGTGATTTTAAGGATATTTTTTGAGTCAAAATAGAGAACTTTTTGCTTTTATCTACTGTTCCAAACTATATAAAATTGGATGCCCTTAGTCATTCTAAATATCTATCATATTACGCATCATTTTGTTGTTGGCTATTTGTTCCATTTTCTACTACATTTGATTCATATTTAATTAAGAATCTGTCATTCTAAATCCCATGATGACTACTGTGAGCAAAAGTCTACTACAATGAAACAGAATCTACCTTTCAGGGGCTAACAGGATAAGGGAGTTGTAGGTGTTGATGTTATCTCCTCGAATTTAGATACATGGTTGAACCAGCCGGATCCTTTGTACGGTTCAAGATCTTCATTTCATCATCAGTCAAGTGTTGTTTGTAATAGCTTCAAGTTAACTGAACAATAGATCTTTGCGGATGGTTCTGTTCAAGATCATGCTCCTAATAGGGTAAAAGAGTGAGGCAGTAATAGCTTTGTTCATCTCAATTGAAAATATATGGGGCCTTGGTTGGAGGTTTAGTTCCTACAATATCTTGAAGGGTGTGACCTATATGGTGGGATGAGTAATCAAATTAAGTACTTTATCAATTCCATGCTCTATTCAAAATCCACACAAATCAGCAGACGTTAATCTGCATTCCTCACACCTGGTTGGTACCGGGCATAAAACTGCAAATTCATCCAAAAAGGAGTTTCCTTTATGCAGTCTGGTGGATACAACCAGTAGTCACCTGCTTTCACACACACCATCCTTTCTAGTTTGCTATTATTATGTTACTTACATATCTATTAGGCCACGAGAGGATATACTTTATACAAACTTGTTAGCCTTGACTAACTTGGTCAAAATATCTGCTACATTATCATTTGCATTAATTTTCTATAAATCTATATTTCTATCTTCTACTACTTTTCAAACAAATTGATATTGTACCCCATGTGTTTTGTCATGAAATAAAAAACTAGATTTCTCGTAACGTGCAAGGCGCTCTGATTATTACAAAACACTGATTTTTTTTTTTTTGGTGCTCGAGCTCCTCCACTAACCTTTGTATCCAAATAGCTTTATTACAAGCTTGTATAGCTATCATGTATTCTGCTTCAGTAGTAGATAAAGCCACAATAGTCCGTAGTTTCGAAATTTAGCTTATCACCCTTCCCATAAATGTAAACACATAGCATGTAGTTGATTTCCTTATTAAGGTCTCCTACAAAATCTGAATTTACATAGCCTTTGATAGTAAATTCTGATCCTTCATAATATAATGCAATATCTGAAATTCCTCAAATATATCTCAAAATTCATTTAATAGTTTTACAATGTTCTCCACAAAGATTGCCATAAATAACTGACTGCTCCCACTGCTTGTGTATTGTCTGGCTTAATATATATCATTGCGAACATCAAACTTCTCACTGCTAATGTATATAGTATTCGAGACATCTCATTCTTCTCTACTTTATTGTTATGATATATACTTGAAGATAACTTGAAATTAACAAGAAGGGAGGTAGAAATCGGCTTACATTCTTGTATATTGAAGCGTCGCAAGATTTTCTTTAAGTTATTCTTCTGAAAAATCCAAACCTTCATGTTATTTCTATATTGGTGAATTTGCATCCATATACAATAGTAAAATGATGAAATCGTTACCCTTAATCATCTTGTAATACGTACAATAGTCTGAATTAAGTCTGTTGTATCCAAGGCTCATGATGAATGAATCAAATCTCTTATATTAACAATTCAGCTCTTGTTTGAGACTGTATAAAGATTTATTCAATTTGCAAACTAAGTTATCCTTACCTATTTCAGCAAACCTTCTCGTTGGAGCACATAAATTTTTTCTTTAAGTTCTCCTTGAAAGAATAGATTTTTTATATTTAACTACTCTAAATGCAGGTTAAATGTAACATACACAACCAAGACTATTGTGACTATCGTGAGTCGCATTACCAGATAAAATATATCATTGAAGGCTACACCTTTTTTTTTTTTAAAGCATATCCTTTTACTGCCAATCTTGCACAATACTGCTCCACTTGGTCATTGCCATCACATTTGATTTTATAGACCTACTTATTTCAATGGCTTTTTTTCCATGTGGTAGTGGTATAAATTCTCAAGCATTGTTCTTGTGTAGAGCTTTAATTTCTTCCTCTACTATTATCATCCACAAAGTAACATCTGGGCTATTTAAAGCTTCATGAAAGTTTATGGCTCTTTATCCTCTGTTAGAAGACAGTATGCAACATTAATCTTTGTGACATTCTCCGAGTGCTATACTAGCGGTCGTCTCTTACAAATTAATTGATGGATTTTTGGAGCCTTGGACTTAATTGGTTCTTATTCCTCATGTTTTGGTGCTACTTCAGAAAAATCTAAATCTTCCAAATTATTTTTCACATATACCAATACAATCTTTGACTTTTCTTTTATAGTTCTATCATCACATTCTCTCATTTACAATTGATCTTTTACAAAGATGATATCTCTACTTATGACAATATTATGAGCAGTGGGATCCGATAAATGATAGCCCTTCACTTCATTAACATATCCCAAGAAGATGCATTTCTTGGATTTTGGATTCAGTTTTGTTCTTTCTTGAGTATTGTATATTAAGTACATAGGACATCTAAATGCATGCAAATGAGAGTAATTAGCTGGCTTATCAGTCCATATTTCTATATGATTTTTGAACCTAAATTGCTATAGATGGTGACCGATTTACTACATAATAAGCGGTTTTGGCTGCTTTTGCCCAAAATGAGTTTAGTAGACTAGCAATCTTCAACATGGCTCTTATTTTTTTTTTGTTAGAGTTCTATTCATCCGCTCTTCCACTTCAACATAATGTTCGTAAAATGATAAATTCACCAATTTGAGCTCCGGAAGCAAATTCCGCAAAAAAAGAATCTTCAAACTTTGCTCTAACATGTGGCCAAGTTTCAGATGCCATATTATTGCTAATTCTTCTCCATTTGATGCAACATATGCATTTACTTCTTGTAGTGTTTTCACTTTAAGCATAAAGAGATTAGCACCGATCTATTTTATATTTATCAACATAAGCACGCTTCTAACAATTTTTATGGTTATATTTTTAACATGAGTTTTGCATTTAAAACTATCTATCTGTCCTAAAGACAATAGATTTTTCTTCAGTCCCTTGACATATCGTTCCTCTTAAATTGTGTAAACTGTATTATCAAATATTTGTATTTTAATAGTACTAATACCAGCGATCTCCAAGGCATGATCATTACCCATATATACAGATCCTCTTGAGATAGGTTTATATTTTAAAAATTATTCTCTTCGAGAGGTCATGCGCCTGGTAGCTCCCCAGTCTACAAGTCAGATGTCAGATAGCTATTTTCTATCTTCTGTAACCATTATTGCCTTGCTATTTAAAATGTCACCATCATTTTAGGTACTTAGTACACATCCCTGATCATTTGATGACTCAGGATCTTTACCATTTCTTCTCTTTTGTATACTCCAACACTTTCTTAATGTGCCATTTCTTGTCACAATTATAGCATTTAACATTCTTCTTAATTTTTGATTTTGATCTACAATGTTTGTGACTCTCACTGGTGCCACGTTCTGTTGATCTTTCTTTCATCATCGTTTGCATTTCTACTTGCTGCGAACTTGCTCGCTTGTCTTTTTTGCTCTTGCGCCTACTCTCTTCCTTCAATATAGAGGCTACAGCAATCATTGATGACTAGGTACTCCATCATGTTATTGTTCATTAAGTTGATGATGAGTTGATCATACGAGTCTAAGAGACTTTAAAGTAGAAGCTCTGCACATTAAGTTTCCTCTATCTTATGACCTAACATTTTAAAGTTATAAAAATAAAGTTTTCATAGTATTGATATGGTTGGCCACCGTTGTGGTTTTTGCTATACGAAGAGAATAGAGTCTTATCTTCAAGAAGATCTTATTGTGTAGCGACTTGGTCTCGTAGAGTTTTGTAAGAGTATCCCAAATTCTCGTAACTATTTTTTTCTCTACTATACTGGATAACACCCCATCTACAAAAGCTTCTAAACAATTATTTTTCATCAAAATTACCAGCATCATTAATTTCCACAATAAGAAATTGCTCTTGTTGAACTTCTTAATTTCAAACTTTGCTGCCATTTGATTGATAAATACTATACACAAGTTAGTGTACTGCCTTAAATAGCTGCGAGTTATCATATATATGAAAATATACACTAGAAAAGTTCTTAGGAAAGACTTGAGGGGTCACAATAATCCCATTTAAAATCCAGACTCCTTAGGCTCTTATTGCCTTTGTGACTAGAACTTTCCTAGACATGTGCAAAACCATACGATTACACCACTCACACTACTATTCCCTGCATTACACTGCAAAATTCTTGGATCGCTCCCACCATTTCACTTGAATAGTAACGTATACGTCAATAGTATCATATATGTTAATAGCAACCGACTCTAAAAAATAAAACCTGACTCTGATACCACTGTTAGGAAATTGTTGGGTGAAGAATACACAAAACTAAAATGAAATTTAGAAATATTAACCACACAAGAACACTAGAAATTATGTGGTTCGATGCTCTTCTAGAAGTGCGGTGCCCACCCACCACCATTTGATAGATTGGAATGTTATAAAAGAGAACATTTGTTAAGAATCTCTCTATCTTTACGGTTGCTAGAAGGAAAATTTTTAGTCAGAAAATGGGATCACTTACAAGGAAAGGATTGTAACAGTATTTGACAAAGCTTTAGCAACACCCTTCGAGAACAAAGGTCATTTCTTTCTCATTTGTTTTGTTATGGTTATTTTAGGTATAAGTTTTTTGTTTGGTGGTTGAGTGGTTAAGAAAACTAAGGAAAGCATGAATATTTATTACCTTATGTAAGCAATGACTACTGGAGTATTGTTGACAATCTATGACATAGTTGCTCAGAATCTTTAGCTTAAGAGGCTTCTTCTTAAAGTTTTCAGTTTTTTTTCCTAATTTCATCTCATTTATATTTGATTTTCTGCTCTAATTGAAGATACCTACACAAGTGTAGTGATAATAGTTGTCATTAGATGTTTGTGTTTCACTGGAACTTTAAATTTTATCATCTTCCAATTAGTGACGGGTTTTGCAATTCATTAGCTTATAAGTTTGGTTAATGTTTTATATTAAAAATTCAGTCCATCATTGCCAAAATTTATGTCCTTTAAAGCTAGAACTTTCTCTCCATTCGTTTTCATACTTGTTTATTTTTATAAGCTCTGTATCAAGTGCATTATTTGATGTACAACGTTATTTTACAAATCTAAAATTTTAAGTTTTTATTTTAATTAGAGTCAATTAAGGAATATGTCTTAGTATTTTTATTTTTATTTTAATTGTGATTTATTTTTTTTTTAAATTAACTTAGAGAAGTAGGTTTACTCTATTATAAGTAAAGAGGTCTTGTAATTATTTTTACAACTTCAATTCAATTATTCAATAAAATTTCACTTTTATAATTCCTCTGGAATTATTTATCAAAAATCTCTCTTGTAGAGTCGTCTGGATTAGAGCATCATCTAATCTCGCTTTATGCATTATTGAAAATCTCATTGAGTTATTTAGATTAGAACGGATCTAATCACGCTTTAACTAGAGCGTAAGCTAATCTTGTTGGCATGGTCCAATTCTAGAATAATATCTAGTTTTCTTATCCTATTAATTCTGCTTCCGTTACGTCACTCCATCAATTGGTATTAGAATGGTTATGTGAAAATCGTATAAGTTTTTTGGATACCCATAATCCATCCATCCGCACTAATTCCATAATTAAAAAAAAAATCAAAAAATTCCTAAATTTGAACCCTAGTCATTGCCTCCAACCACCACAGCCCACCACGTAATCACGTAACCTAAATTTGAATGCACATATTTGAATATCATTTTTTTTCAATATATGAATATGAGTGTTATTGTTTGTTTAAAAATAAAAATAAAAAATATAATATTTTGACATATATAACCCTGTAACTATTAATAATATTTATATTTATTTATTAAACATATAATAAATTATTTGATTAGTTTAAAAAAATTGATAATATGCATCTTAACAAACCATCAAAAAAAAAAAAAAACACATCTGACACATGCATTTTTGACATTAATATATGATACTTATAATATTATTTTTAAATATATTATATAATTTTTTTCTTGTTAATTATGTAAGCCAATTAAGAATTGTTTAATCATTTGAATTAAAATTAATCTATTAAAAAATATTTAAAATCTATTAAAAAAGTAGTAATTATTAATATAAAGAGATTGGTCTCATGCTCACCTAGCTTAATTCATATTACGTTTAAAATTCTCGTTCATAATAATAATAATAATAATAATAATTGATAGTTGAATACGAAAAAAGTAAAGAAAATGGATAAATAAAAAAATTGTAATCAACCTGTTCTTAAACTAACAAAATTGATCACACCCTAAGATACCTCAAATCAAATCAATGCAAGTTGTACAACCCTTATTGATCAATTCACAATCAAAACCCTAACAAGAATCAATCAAGAACCAATAAAGAATAAAAATTAAAACAAGAAAGAACAACAAAGAGTTAACGTGGTTCAGCTGTGCAAGGTTGCTCAACTTACATCCACGAAAAAAGCTATTAGATGAGCTTTATTGATTCAACAATGGAGACAAATATAAAGCCTTATACAAGAAAATATAGAGAACAAGATGATACTCTCTCTCTACAAAGCATGAATTAGCCCCCAAAGCTTGCTAATGCACTCAGTTTTGTATAACAGATTCATTTTTAGAATGTACAGTTTCACTATCTATACAATACCTCTTGATACTTCATTTTTATATGTATACTTATTTTATGATAATATGCAGGATTCTTGTACAAGTGTATCATACTTGAGCTATCTCAGAAAACTGGCACAGACTTCTTATTTAATCTTAATTATGTCACTTAACTTTTGAGCCAAATTGCTTCTTTTATAGCTTCTGTACTAGCTGTATACTCTGTTTCAGTTGTTTAAAAAGCCACTACACTTTGTAAAGTTTCCTTCCAATTCACAGCACATCAATTTAGCGTGAATACATAGCCTGCAAGTGATCTTCTTCTATCCAAAGGTCTTGCATAATCTGAATCTACAAACTTTTTTAGACCATTATTTTCAGCTTTATCCTTGCCATACAGCAAGTCACAACTCACAGTGCCATTGAGATACCTTAGTATCCACTTTACAGCCTTCCAATGATCCCTTTCAGGTTGAGCCATATATCTACTAACAACATTGATAGCATAAGCTATGCCAGGTCTTGTTAATACCATTGCATACATGAGACAACCCACAACATTTGTATATGGAACTTTGGCCATGTCTAACTTTTCAGCTTTTATTTGAAGACATTACAGTTTGCATAAACTGAAATATACGTAATGCCAAATGTAACTGCACAGGCTTAGCATCATTCATCTCAAATACATTCATTACCTTCCTTAAGTATCCATCTTGTGACAAAAACATCGTACCCTTACTCCTATTCCTTTTTATCTCTATTCCTAGAATCTTTCTTGCATACCCTAGGTCTTTCATTTCAAATTCAAAATTCATCAACATTTTGAGCTTGTCAATGTCTTCTCTATCTTTATAAGCAATCAACATATCATTCACATATAGAATGAGATATATGTATAAATCATCCTTGATTAGCTTGTAATAAACACAACAGTCATGCTTACATATAATGAACTCAAGTAATGTCATGAATTCATTAAATCTAAGATTTCACTGCCTAGAGGACTACTTGAATCGATAAAGAGACTTTTTAAGCATGTATACATGATCTTCTTTTTCAAGGAAAACATACCCTTCATGTTGAAACAACAATATTTCTTCCTCAAGTTTGCCAGATAGAAATACTATTTTGACATCAGGTTGATTAAGTTTCATGCCTTGCACAATGGTTATAGCTAAGATCACTCTTATAAACCCATGTCTGATTGTTGGAGAAAATACTTCTTTAAAGTCAATTACTTCCTTTTGAGTATAACCCTTTGCCACAAGCCTTGCTTTGAATCTTTTTGGTTCAAATCCATTTAAGCCTTCCTTGATCTTGATGATCCATTTACATTAAACTACTCTTCTATTTTCAAGCTTCTTAACCAGCTCCTAAGTTTATGCTTATAAAGAGAGGCCATTTCTTCATTCATAGCTCTCTGCTATTCTTCTTGAAACTGACTTTGAGTTGATTCTTTAAAATTCTTAGGTTCCTCATCATCAATATCCTTTGCAAATGCTAAAGTATAGACAATAAGATCGGTATATCCAAATATTTTTGGTGGTTTGATTTATCTTTTCTTTCTATCTTTAACTAACTGGTACTCTTGCATTTGCCCTTGAAATCTAGATTGATCATGGGATGCTTCGTGTCTTCTTTTTTTTCATCAACGCCATTTAAATTTGTAACGTCATTTGTGTTCCTAAATAAAGAAGGCTCCACCTCAAACTCCAATCTTTCAGCTAATCTGGAGTTTAATTTTACTTATTCAGTATGCTTACTAGCTTTGACTAAAGCATCTCATTAAATACCACATCTCCGCTCACTATACACGTTAGTGGATTGAAGTCAGTACACCAAATTTTATATCCTTTAACCCTTTTTGGATATCTTATGAACACAGCTTTCAGGGCTCTTGCAACAAGCTTTCCTTGACTAATATGGACATAGGCTAGACAACCAAAGGTTTTAAGGATCAACATGTTTCCTAGACCATATTTCAAATAGTGTCTTAAATTCAATGGCTGTTGAAGGGCTTAAGTTTATTAAGTAGCATACTGTTAGTAAGATTTCTGCCCACAATGTCTTTTGAAGCTTAGACTGAATAAGCATACACCTCATATTCTTTTTTATAGTCCTATTCATTCTTTCAGCTAATCTATTTTGTTGTGGGTCATTCTTATTGTTCTGTGCCTTGTTATACTTTCATTTGCACAATAACTATCAAATGGCTTATTGCAAAACTCTAAACCATTGTCTATTCTCAACTTCTTTAATCTCTTCCATGTTTAATTTTCAACTAATTACTTCCATTCTTTAAACTTCTAAATACCTAGTTCTTGTTTTTCAAAACATATACCAAGAACTTTCTAAAGAAATCATTAAAAATGGATATAAGAAATATTTGTTTCTTCCTAGAGATACATTTTGTGCAGGGCCCCATAAGTCAGAGTGCACATAATCCAACTTCTCACTTGACTTCTGACTTGATCTTTTGAAACTGATTCTTTTAGACTTCTCTAGAACACTGTCCTCATAAAATTCCAAATTCCTAATCTTGTCAGAACCAAACACACCTTATTTTTCCAACTCTTTTAAGCCTTTCTCACTTATGTGTCCTAATCTTAGATGTCACAATCTTGTTTTATCTTCAGTAGACTTGATTAAAACATTTGTCTCTCTGGATATCACCTCACTATCCAAGACATAAACCCCATTCTTCTAGTCCTTTTCATGACCAGATTAGGAACATTCAAGACACATAACTGCCATGATTCAAGTCTAATGCTACACTCTATTTGATCCAACATTCCAAGAGATAATAAGTTCATTTTCAAGTCTAGTATATGCTTGAATTTCTTAATAACTCTTATTGAACCATAATGCAGCTTAAGACTAATATTACCAATTCCAATTATCTTACAAATAGAATTGTTACCCATCATTACTCTACCTTCATCAATCTCTTGATACTCATTAAAGTAATTCTTAAAATGATATATATGAAAAGTGCAACCAGAGTCGAAAACTCATTTACCTTTTTGGTTGTTTTCTATTTCCACACATACACCAACAGATTCATAACATTCTTCTTCTATTACAGTTAAATCTCCGCTTTGTTTTCTTGAATCTTTGGTCTTGTTTTTCCTTTAGGACAATCTTTTTTTAAATTTCCTTCTTTATGATAGTAAAAACACTTTATATTCTTGATTATATTCTTTATTTTTTCTTCTGTTCTTCTTATCAGTCTGCCCCTTTGCTGTCAAACCTTCACTTATCTCTTTTCAAAATGAATTTGCTTTTCTTGAAGCTCTTTTGTGATGAGGGTATAATTCACTTCATCCAGGATTAGATTTTATCTACCATACATCAGTGCATCAACCAAATTCTCATAAGATTTTAGTAATGAATTGATAAGCAAAAAGGCATTTATTTTATCATTTAAAGTAGCACGAATGGTTTCCAAAGTATCACATTCTATATTAAACTCAACGTGCTCTTCCAAAGAGGACCCTCAACCATTTTCAAGTTAACATTCTATTTTGAATATGGAATCTGTTTGCCAAAAATTTGGTCATGTAAAGGCTTTTTAGTTTAGTCCAGAAGTCAGCCACTGTCTTCTCTTTGGCCACTTCCCTAATAACTGAATCACCAAGACTTAGAATAATGGTACTTCTTGCTTTCTTATTAATTTTAGTAGCTTGTTTGGAGTCTTTGATGAAGAAACCTCTTTACCCTTTTTCTTGGTTTTATGCTCAATTGCATCTCTGAAGCCCTAAATGATCAGTAGAGCTTCTATTTTAATCTTCCACATATTAAAATACTTTTTCCCTATGAATTTCTCTATATCAACTTTAGACGCCATACTTGGATCTGATTTGAGGACACCAACTCTGATACCAATTGTAGTAATCAATTTATTCCTAAACTAACAAAACTGATCACACCCCAAGATACCTTAAATCAAATCAATACAAGTTTCATAACCCTTCTGAATGAACTGATTAATTCAATAACAAAGCCCTAACAAGTAACGCATGAGAGAGCCTCGTCGAAGTCCTCACAGTCCGTTGGTCCAAACCTTGCCCATAATTCCTTTACAAACACCTCCCAAGTCACGACTTTGCCTTCATCTTGATAAGACCTTCGTAGCCACTGCCACCACTGATTTGCTTCCCCTTCCAAGTGGAATGACGCTAGAACCACTTTTTGATCGTCTGTTGATTCCTGGTATTCGAAGAATTGACTAGCACGATTGAACCATTCGGTGGGGTCGTCGCCGGAATAGCGAGGGAATTCCAGTTTTGCTATCTTGGATTGGAATTGTTGAGGCCCTCTTGTATTGACCTCTCGGCCATGTCGTGAAGATGCAGTATTGTTGTTGTTACTTGGCGACTCTCTTGAAGTGTTGATTGAGTCCGTAAGCTTGCTTAATGTTGCCTCAATGAGTGCCAATTTGTCGTTGATCCCCACTTCCATCTGTTGCATCTTGTCTTGTATTTCCCCGACCTTTGCTTCTACTCGCTCGATACGCTCTTTGTTGGTTGCCATCCTATCCTGCTCTAATACCACTAATAGAGGTCTCGGTCAAAGCTAGCAAAATTGACAAATAAATTGCTTGTTCTTCTTTGGGTGAGAACTACCACAAGTATTGTTTTGAATTAAGAATTTGATCTCCCCCTTTATTGAACAAAAGAACTTATTTATACAAAACTAATTTTCTTGCCATTGTAGCCGTGAAACAAGGCTTGAACAAAGCTAGCTAAATCAAGTTGTTAACAGCATCTCAACAACCTGACTATTATTCGAAAATATATACCAAAACAAATAATTGCATGAAAGATCTCCACCAAATAAGCAACTGCTAATTTGAAGAAGTCAGCTCCAGAACATTATCTCAAACGTTGCATGGCTAATGACATGCCCATGCATATTCCATGTACTTGCTGTTGGGTTTGGCTACTCGACTAGACCTGCGTAGCTTCTTATCAAGAACCTTCTCTTTTCTCTTTTTAGTTAAATCTGTACACTTCTTTCAGTTCTTAAACTTAGATAGTATTCAATTTCAGAAATTGAATTTCTGTTCTGCATAGAGGAAAAATTTACTGTGAATATTAGCTGAGGCTAAAGAATCTGAAAAGCCAAGTAACCATTGCTTGCAGTTTATTCTTTTGGAAAATGGAACTGTATTCAGAATGATGTTGCACCTGCTAAAGGGTCTGTTATGTTTTTCATCATTTCGTCTCCGTGAAGCTGGAAAATGGGCTCCTTTGTTTTTTGTGGTGTTGACTAATTCATGCTTGTAAGAAGAGAAAAGACCACTAATATTAATGAGAAATTGCTCTGTGCTTTGTGGTCAAAGGCAAACTGATGCTTTTTGGCCTTTCCAAAGTTGGAACAAAAGTTTTTTGAAGGGTATTTTTTTTTTTATTCAAATTGAGAAAATTTGCTTTTACCACTGTTCCTGACTATATATAAAATTGGATGTCCTTAGTCATTCTAAATACCTATTATCTTATGCATCTTTTGATGTTGGCTATTTGTACATTTTTCTGTTTAGAAACATTTTATATTTAATTACGAATCTGTCACAGGTCCATAGTTATATGAGATCTCAAAGACTAATGAGGGCAGGTCTTTATTTTTCTACTGGCAATGACATCCTATTTTATGCTTAGTTTCCTGAAATTAGTTTTGCAAGATTTTACCAAAACTTATGGAAGGTATTTATTACCGTTTGTGCAAATAGATAAACTTCACTAAGTACAAAGTGGGAGATTGGAATGTTGTAAAAGGAGGAGAAATTTCAGTTGGAAAATGGGACCACTTGCAAAGAAAGGATTGGAACAGTATTTGACACAACTTCAGCAACACCCTATAAGAACAAAGGTCGTTTCTTTCTCATTTGTTTTGTAATGATTTTTTTGGGTATAAGTTTTTTATTTAGTGTTGAGTGCTTGAGAAAGTTGAGGAAAGACTGAATATTTATCACCTTATGCAGGCAATAACTGCTGGAGTGCTGTCAGCAATCCATGACACAGTTGCTCAGAAACTTTAGCTTAGGAGGCTTCTTCTTAAAGTTGTCAGTTTTTTTTCCTCATTTCATCTCATTTATATTTGATTTTCTGCTCTTGAAGATAGCTACACGTGTAGTGATAATAGTTGTCTTCAGATTTTTGTGTTTCACTGGAACATTAGCTTTTAGTATCTTCCAATTGGTGATGGGTCTTGCAATTCATTATCTTATAAGTTAGGTTGATGTTTTATATTAAGAATTCAGTCCATCGTTGCCAAAATTTATGTCGTTAAAAGCTTGAACTTTCTCTCCATTTGTTTTCGAACTTGTACATTTATCTGCTCTGTATCCAGTGCATGATTTCTCTTTATACTGTGTATTAGGTACTACCAACTTTTGTTGACATTTATCATTTCCACTATGGCCTTGCTCATAGGTTCGTTTTGTACAAAATATCTTGGAAATGGTGACCTACACTGTGGGATGAGTAGTCAGACAGTTATACTATCAATTCCGTGCTCTCTTCAAAATCTGCATAAATCAGCAGACTTAAATATGTATTCCAGACACTGTTGGTACTGTGCTTAAAATGCTAATTCATATGAAGAGGAAGTTCCTTTGTACAGTCTGTTGGATACAACCAGTCACATGCTTTCAAGAGGCCATGATGAAGGGCATAGTTTGTTAGACGGTAATAATACTCCAAATAATTTAGCTTCATGAATGGGAAGGGTAGATGATGATTTCTCTCAAGCCCTTAACAACCCACTGACTCATCTTGATCAGCATATGTTGAGTGTGCAAATGCCTGATTTTATTAATGATTGCCAAACATCTGATTTTGCAAATGTGGCTTCAAAGTCTAGGGACATTAAATTTGAGGATGGAAGCATGCAACTGCCTTCAGGGGATGACTTGTTTGATAGTTAGGGTGTGATTTTAAGAATAACCTCCTTAATGCCAACTGGAATAATTTGCTTGCAGATGGACATTATATGGGTGAGGGTAGTTGAAGATAACTTTTGAGGAGAGGCAACTTGGGCATTTGAAGAAAAATTTGATTTTAAAAGATAACTTTGTGGGAGGGGCGACATGGGCTTTTGAAGTCAGATCACTGTCTATGGTCCGTCCTCTCATAGTTGAGGATCTGATATGCACCTCGGCAGCTACTGGTGGAGGTATTAACTGACCTTTTCTTTCAAGAAGAAATTGCTTGGTTTGAATAAATGTTCATATATCTGGGCTTGGTGAAGGGTGGGGTTTCTTTCTTGAAATATCTGACTTAGTCAGGGAATTGGGTTAACTATGTTGAAGGGAGTGATAAGAAGCAAGGAATAACAAGATCTGGGCACACTTTGCTTAGCAGCAGAGGGACCATTCAAAATCAATGTTGCTGTATTAAATGAACTATAATTTCCTACTAAATTTGTTTTAACCATGAGATGGCCAAGGTTGAGTAATCAAATTACTTTATGGTCTGGTTACATTTCCATTTATGGTTTTCACTTGGCAAGAAAATACATTCATACACTGGTTATTACAGCAGTTTAAATATGTGATGTTTGTTAATTTCTTTAGGAATTTCTCTCTTAAAAATTGTTAATTTCTTTAGGAATTTCTCTCTTAAAAACTGAAAAAATTCTGTATGTCAATATTTCATAAACTTCCCTTCTTTTCAAATGGGCGGTCCTTGTTCATATACCATAATACCAAGGATTCCGTGTCTATAAATATATTATCAAAATGCAGCAAACTGCATAGCTATTTATTTTATTCTGAATTTTTTTTATATAAAATATAAACTTTTCTTCTAGCGGGGATAGGCTAGGTAAATCCCCTTCAAATCTTATAAATCAAAGCTGTTATCTAGGAGTATACTAGCTGTAGTAAGAGTGCACAACAAAGCAAGAAAACTTAAAATGAGTTGCTCCTGTCAATTTCGTCAATCCTTCATTTGATTTGGAAATAAATTTTTGTCATGCTTCTGTACATCAATGCTGCAGTCTGTCCTAAGTTTGTAACTCTGTGTTAACCTAGGTTGTATGCTTCAAAAATAAATTGTAGGCTGTTTGTTTAAACTCCATTCCATGTTAGCAATCTTTGTTCATGTCACTTACTGTATATTTCGTAAACAGGAAAAAGGGGATGTAACCAAGGATGGAAATATTTATCTCACTTTTTCGACTTTTGGAGCAAACTGTGACGTGAAGAGCAGCACATTGGTAAATGCCTTGGATCACAACAATGTGATGGTTCGTCACTCAATTTGTGTAGTCACCTCTATAGATTACAGTGAGCCACCTGTTATTATTATACTTTTCTTGGCTGGATATGTTAAGAGCTGTCTCGCACAGCATTGCTTGCCATGATTGACGTGGTTCCAGTCAGCAGCTGGGTGGTTCGAAACCTGTTCATCTCCCCCAAACCAAATTATGAATAACTGTTCATCTCCCCCAAACCAAATTATGAATAACCTCACTTTTTTAGGTAGGGAAAACTTCATTTAGGTAGTTGTGTGGGCTTGAGAACTTCCAAATGTATATTTCTTTCAGAGATGTATATCTGAATGTTATCTAATGCTTTCTTAAATTATTTAGCTCTGGAAGATGATTATCAAAGAGGTTATTTTTAACTGCTAAGTTTACAGCCGCAGAGGGGTTGCATAATAGTGGGTTTTGTGGTTCAAAATGTATAGGGCATCTGGGATGTGAAATGAAGGTATTAAGGTGTTTTGCTTTCTTAATTGGTATTCTCGTGGGTTATGGATTTCAGATCTATTGCATGACCGCTACAATCTTGTGTTTCTTCATTTTTTCGTTCAACCAGTTTTTTATTTATTTAACTTTTCCAGCATTTTTGTTAAAAGTCCCAAATCATTGCATTCTATTGTTAAGTTTCGAATATTATCAGACAACTTTGGACATTTAATAAAAAATTTGAAAGATATGGTAACATATTTATTAATGCCTAATATCTCCTACTTGAAATTCTTTTAAAGAGAAGTTTTGCCTCTTGTTTTGGAGCATTTCATCATGAAGGTGATGGTAGATTGATGGTTTTAACTGATCTAGGAAGAGAAATTGAGGGTGAGAGTTTGAAAACAGGTAACGGTTTTTGCGTGACATATCACAAACACTGTTGGATAATTAAACCTCTAACTATGTGTGGCAAGGAAAGATTTAATTCATAAAAGGAAAAAGATACATCTAGTCAACGGACTTACAAGCCTTACCCCTTAAGATCTGGTAAAATCTAGAAAATGATTTAAAAGGACAAGCTATAGACTAAATCTTTAACAATTGAGACACTTTCTGCATGGTTGGTCTGGATTCAGGATTCTCATCTAAGCATGAAATGGCGACTTCCATGATTGACATCAATTTGTCTAGAACATTGCGCGATGGAGTTGGAAGCCGAGGGTCCAACATTTCATCGAGTGCTATGTTCAAGTTCAAAGATGAAGAGGAAATTGAGGAAATAAAATATCTTGGAAGCTTCCCCTTTATCACTTCTAATGCCAGCACTCCAAAGCTGTACACGTCGCATTTTACAGTAACTTTCATTGTGTATGCAAGCTCTGAAAAGGGGAAAAAAAGAATATATATATATATAGCTTGAAATTTAGTAAGCTGATATTTGTTAGTATACTGTACAAGTTTTTGAATTATAAAGTACGTACCTGGCGCAACATATCCAACAGTGCCTGCAAGTTCTGTCCAATTGGACGAGTTTGGCTTAAGAAACTTGGCAATTCCGAAATCAGAAATATGGGCTTCGTAGTCCAAATCTAACAGCACATTCTTGCTCGATATGTCCCTATGGACAATTGGTGGAAAGCAACCATTGTGCATATAAGACAATGCATCAGCTATACCCTTTATCACATTCATTCTCTGTGTCCATCCCAATTCCTCTGCTGCTGCGTCATTGCTCAAGATCGTGGCCAAGCTACCCATTTCAAGATATTCATAAACTATAAAAGAGTGCCGAGCATGTGAACAAAAGCCATAAAATTTCACAATGTTACGGTGCCGTATCTCAGTCAATGCCTTGACCTCATTCACGAATTCTTGCTGAAATGTCATCTCACCTAGGAATGGTGAATGAAATTTCTTGACTGCAACGATTTCTCCAGAAGGTAGCTCAGCTTTGTAAACACTTCCTTGTCCACCCTTTCCAATGCAGTACCCATCATCAAAGTCATTCGTTGCTCTAATAATTTCTTCGTACACGATTTTTCCTTCAAAAGTTAACACTGAAAGCAAACCCGGAGTATTTGTAGGGCTACTCTGTTGTGTTTGTGAGTCATTCTTCCTTCGTTGAAACATAAAGAACAGTCCAATCAAAGAAATCAAAAGAGCAACAGTCCCTAAGAGAGGGAACACAATAACAATCCAGATCTTTCTGGAGGCTTGTTTATCTGACTTCAATGCTTTGCAAGATGGAAGTCCTTTGAAGTCTCCACATAACCCTTTGTTCCCTTGTAATGCTTCTATTGGAGCATCTCTGAATGCTGTGCTATTAGGAATTGGACCTCGTAACTCATTGTATGATATGTCAATGCGTAATAGGCCATGCATTTCTTCAAAGCATCTTGGAATGAAACCAGAGAGGTTATTGTGGGAGAAATTCAGCTTCTCCAAACTTTGCATAGTGCAGATTTGAGATGGTATCGCTTCTCTGAGAAAGTTATGACTCAAATCTAACTCTGAAAGATGAATTAACTCCTCCAATTTAATTGGAATTCCCCGACTGAACTGATTATTGCTCAAATTTAAGTAATGCAATTTGACCAAGTTGCCAAGACTTTCTGGGATTGAATTGTTTAATCTATTTGAAGACAAGTCAAGGTGCTCGAGTTGAAATAATGACCCGAGTTTTGGAGATAGCTGTCCAGAAAGCTCATTCCGAGCCAAAATGAGCTTGGTCAGAAAACTAAGCTTGCCAAGTTCGGTTGGAATCTCGCCAACAATATGGTTTGATGAAAGATCAAGAACTTCTAATTGAGATGAGTGTCCAATCTCAGGAGGCATATTGCCAGTAATATTATTTATAGAAAAATCTAAAGTGCCTAACTTTGGGCATCTTCCCCAATCAGATGAGATTTCACCATAAAAGTTATTGTGGCTGAGATCTATGAAAGCTAAGTTTGGATAAATATAAAAAGAATCAGATATATTACCGGTTAGATAGTTTCTATCAAGGCGTACTCTTACTAGGCTTGTCAAATTTCTCAAATTGGGAATTGGACCTCGAAATTGGTTATAACCTAAAAATAGTGAAGTCAACTTCACAAGGTTATGATATTCTTCAGGAATAACACCAGAAAGTGAATTATTATACAAACTTAAGTAAATCAAGTTGGTCAAGTTACTTAAAGAAATAGGGATTGAGCCACTTAATTTATTGTACCCCAAATCTAGATTGGAAAGAGACTTCAACTTTCCTATTTCATTTGGAATTGAACCAGAAAGTGAACTATTATAAATATACAAGATAGCTAAGTTGGTTAAGTTACCTAAAGAATGAGGGATTGAGCCTCTGAGTTTATTCTCTCCCAATTGTAGATTGGAAAGAAACTTCAAGTTCCCTAATTCACTTGGAATTAAACCAAAAAGTGAATTGCTATTAAGATACAAGGTAACTAAGTTGCTCAAATTGCCCAAAAAATGAGAATTGAGCCACTGAATTTATTGTAGCTCAATCCTAAATTGAAAATAGATTTTAAATTTCCTATTTCACTTATAATTGAGCCAGAAAGTGAATTGTTATGAATATACAAAGTAGCCAAGTTGCTTAAGTTACCTAAAGAATGAGGGATTGAGCCACTGAGTTTATTGTTGCCCAATTCTAGATCAAAAAGAGACTTCAAGTTTCCTAATTCACTTGGAATTGAACCATAAAGTGAATTGCTATAAAGATACAAGGTAGCTAAGTTGCTCAAATTACCCAGAGAATGAGGGATTGAGCCACTAAGTTTATTGTAGTTCAATCCTAGATCGGACAGAGACTTCAAATTTTCTATTTCATTTGGAATTGGGCCAGAAAGTGAATTCCTATAAAGATATAAGGTAGTCAATTTGGTCAAGTTACCTAGAGAACGAGGAATTGAGCCACTGAGTTTATTAATACTCAATTCTAGATTAGAAAGGGACTTTAAGTTTCCTATCTCAACTGGAATAGAGCCAGAAAGTGAATTATTAGAAAGATTCAATATAGTCAAATTAGTCAAGTTACCTAGAGAATGTTGGATTAAATCTTCCAAATAATTTGAATACAAATCAAGGTCGTTTAGAGAACTTAATATGCCAATTTCATGAGGAATTGAGCCACTTAGCCTATTCCCAAACAAGTAAAGGGTCTTGAGATAACTTAGGTGGCCAATTTGTGGTGGTATGGTACCAGAAAATGAATTGGATGATAAATCAAGGTACTTGAGTTTTGAAATGTTACCAATTTGAGGTGGGATGTTTCCAAAGAGTTGATTGTTCCAAAGATCAAGATACGCAAGATGAGGAAACGATGAGAATGAGAAATCATGAAGCGTACCTTTTAAACCTGTACTTGTGAGGTTAATACTGTTGATTCTTCTGGCATGGTTGCAACGAATTCCAACCCAAGCACACATGCTTATTTTGGTGAAATTATTTAGAGTCCATGAAGGCAGGAGAGATCCATTATTAAGATTTTGAAGGCTAGTTTTCCATCTGAGAAGAGCATGGGCTTCTTCCGTGGAATCAGAAGAAACAACGTGTGGAAAATCTAAAACAGGAAATACGATCAACAAAACGAGCGAGAAAATTATTAAATTATTTTTCAAGCTTGGGGACACCATTGCGTAATGGAAGATCAACTGAACTTGATAATCATAAAAACAGTAGAGAACAATGAATGATGAGAACAAGAAGAAATTAAGATTAGCTAGACAAGGCAGGCAGAAATAAATATCTAGGAATGATGGATGCATAAAGAAACACACCGAAAGGCAAATTTATAGTAACTGTATATACAAGAGAGCAAATAAGTAATACAATCAATGACATGAGACAACAAGTCAATGCGTCAACCCCTCTAAAGTAAACTAGTTGTTAGGGAAAAAAATAGGTTTTCATTACTTTTGATAGTTATCTGTCAATTGTGGCCTTATTAATTTTTTGTGTGTGTGACTCAATTATTCTACTGCTTTGTCCACCAACACGACACTTGTATCGCTCTTCGGCTGCTCCCATTTCGCCCACTGCTAATACTTGAATTGCTTTAGCTTTCTTTTTCTTTGGCCATTGAGATGTTTTTGTTCGTCATGTTGTCTCTTGGCTCTTTATATGTAGTTTTAAAATTTTTTCAAACTTTTTCACATTTTAAAGAATGATATATTATTTAAGATAAAATTTAGAATATCTGTTATTACTAAAAAATATTCTATTTCATTCAAAATTGAATCAAAAAGTGAACTTTTACAAAAATATATACCAGATAGTTAAGTTGATCAAATTACTTAAAGAAAATGGGATTGAGGCATTGAGTTTATCCATCCAGGAAACAAAGTGAAGCGTTGAATCCTAAGACTGTGATATCTCATCGAGTTCAGATGTATGGTTGAATCGGCAAGCTTCTCAATACGATTCAAAATACTTTATATTTAAGGGGGAAAAAAAAACTCGATGAATATTAAAGGTACAAAACAATTAATTATTTACTTATAAGCATTCCATCCGACAACGTATCGGTCAATAACATCACCAATAATAATCACATTGACAATTTGTCTCTGCTCCGTTCTCATACAGATGAAAGAAGATAAAACATCTAATCTTTTAATCTTTCTTTTATGGTTTTATTATTGCATAATTTTTAATTTTTTTTCTAATGCAAATTCAAAATTTTTGCTTTACTAATTCGGAAAGCTTAATGTTCAATTTGTATGATCACAGCACAGGATCCTCTGATATTTATTAATCTAAAATTTTCGGCCTAATGTTCATAAGAATATATCTTAATTTGTTAGATTTTTATTTGAAGCTGGTTCAGCTGTTCAGGTAGACCAGTTAGTTTAAGTAGCTGATTTTGACTCTTCTTTATTGCATAGTTATTTCATAGTTTAAGTAGACCAGTTAGTTCACCTGATATTTATTGCATAATTACTCATGGACAAGTAGCTGATTTTATTGTTAAATCTTTACTCTTCTTTCAACTCTTGAACCATTCAATTTCTATTCCTAATAAAGGAAAAATTACTTTACGTGTTAGATGAGGCTCAATAACTTCTTGCTTATGCTGATGGGGCTCAAGAATCTGAAAAGTCGATTAACAATTGCTTGTAGTTTATTCTTTTGGAAAAGTCAATGATGTAGGATGGTTTGAGATGTAACAAGTATGGAAATAAAATCACTTTTATTCCGTTTAAGCATAATTTTGCGAAATGAAACCACAATTAGAGATTGCGTCTTCAATCAGTCATCTAGAAAATGAGATAGTTGGATTTTGTAATTCTCCCCGTCGGTTAAGGAGGTCAGTGAAGTCAACACTCAAAAAGCTTTTCCTCAAAGATTAATGGACAAAATTGACCTTTGGCTTTTTTCATCCTGAGCCGACTAACAAACTTGTTTACTGGGACTAGGGCATTGGCTTATGGGACGAGAGGTTACAATCCTGTTTAATATTTCCGTATTTTATACTATAAGAGTAAATTTAGTAGAATTGACACAATATTGATTGATTTTGCCTTACCTTAAGCTCATCAGAGAATGACACTACTTTTTATTTAGTGTGTGTAGGGTTGGTCTAGTTCTCTCTTTAATGTTAAGTTCTTAGCTAGTGACAATCTCCCCAAACTAAATAAGTTCGGCTTGCCTAAACCCCTCAACTAGCTCCATTATACTTCCCACACGCACAACTTAAAGCACGTAACCTACAATTAGCACAACCATAGTCAATCCAAGCACACAATTGGCGCATCATGATTGTGGTCCGTGACATTCTCCAGCTGCCATGACCATGCATGTCCTCGTGCATGAACATTAAGCCTCGCAAGTGTGCACTTCCGCATGAAAGCATGAAGTTCGCCTTGCCAATCTTGCCCATGAGCTCCTGCCTACTCGTCCTCGATCCAAGAAGAGGACACGCGTGCAGACACTGTTTCGCTCGGTGTGAGAACTTGCCTATTCGTTTCGCTTGTCAGTTTGGACCCTTGTAATGCAGCATTGGAGTGCATGGCAAGCTGGCAACGAGGGCTTTGAGAGATGGCAAGTGTGACTCTAATACCATTTATCATACATGGGACGAGAGGCTACATTCTCACGTGGAACTCCCACATTTCATACTACGAGAGTAATTCTAGTTAAAGTGACATAATATTGACTGGTTTCACCTTGTCTTGGGCTAATCGGAAGAACGGCTATAGTTCCCAACCAGTGTGTATAGGGTTAGTCTAGTCCCCTCCTCAATGTTAAGTCCTCGACTAACGACAAGCTCCCCAAATTGAACCAGCTCGGCTTGCCTAAACTCCAAATAATCTATCTCCATTATATTGCCCACTTGCACAACCTTAAGCATATCTCCCAAAGTGAATATAACCATAGTTGATCCTGACGTACAAACGCATAATTGGGGCATCACTATTGGTCCATGAAAATTGGCTCTCCAAAGATTATGTGTGCGTTAATAAATAGAAAAGTCGATCAATTCCAAATCAAAGCAACACTATGTGTCTTTCAATACCCTTTTTTGTCATAATAATGTGCAATTTGATAATGATACAACAGCTTCGATATAAACGGTAAACAGTAACCAAAAATTTTGGATCCTAATTGAAACAGTCCAAGGCGGACCCATGATCTAAATTAAACATTTAACTTTTAAAGTGAGTAAGAAATTTCATAAATTAGAAAAAACATAAATCAATTAACTGTCTTTCAATAGCCATTTGTCATAATAATGTGCACTTTAATGAAGAGCTTAGTAATAGTATTGTTTTATCAAATCAGCCCTTGAATTATATGTGCTCCATTTAGCTTCAACGAAAATCTACAAAGAATATGAACCGCCACGGTATTACAAAATGCCAACATTTCAATTCTAAAAATTTAATGCACGACGATTGACGAAGGAAATAAAAAAAAAAAAAAAAGGGATTGCGTCCTCAATCAGTTAAGGAGGTCAACAGAGTCAACTCTCAAAAGTTTTTCTAGAAAGATTAATGGGTAAAATTGACCTCTGTCTATTTGGATGGATCCTGGTGAAATAGTTTGCTAGGCATTTGTCTCACTAAAGATTATCTGTTAGTAAATAGAAAAATCAAACCAACACACTGTGCCTTACTATATACTCTTTTATTATAATAATTAATGTGCACTTTGATGAAGATGATAAATATATAAATAGTAAAAATTAGCAAATTTTGGATCTAATTAAATTGAGATATATAGTCAAAGGCGAACTCACGATGACAACAGTGTGATGGTTCATCGTTATTTAGAATCTACAAAGATTATGAATTGCCCAAAAAAATGGTAACAAGACAAAAGTCACATTGTTTTGATTTTTTTTTTAATTTTAATTATATTTTTTGTCACTCTTTTATCGCTATTACGCTCGAATAGCATTTCGAAATAAAAACCACAAAAGAGATAGCGTCTTCATTAAGTCGAGAACATGTTAAAATGGTTGGATTTTCCAATGAAACAATTGAGTGATTCTCTGAAATTTTTCCACAACGATTCTTGTATCTACTTTTTGAGAAAGTTTAGAATACGTTAAAACTACAAATATCAGCTATATAATAAAAAATAAATAAAATTATGAGACACAAATATTTTTATAAAACCACTATATAAGTGATTTTTATATTAAATTTAATTATATATTATGCATGCATCAATCGATTGTATTATTTAATATATATTAGAATATCCCTTTTTTCTAAAAGAACTTAAAAATTAGGTTGTCCAAGCAGGACGATTAAACAACTTAATTTTAGGAACAAAATTAATGGGCAAATTGACCCTGCATTTTTGGATCACCTGAGTATTGAATAATAAGTTGTTTACTAGACTTATAAAGTTTATTCATTATATATTGAAAAAAGTCACCCATACTCTTAAGGTTTACTTAAATAGTCACATAGATCCTCTTAATTTCATAAATAGTAACCAAGACTCCTTTAATTTTATAAAGGGCTATTATACCATTTGATTATAATAACTTAAAAAATATGAATATATTAATTAGATAAAATAATAAATAAATATCATATAATATAAATAAAATATTATAATTAATATAATTAATAAAATAACATATATAATGAAAATTATTTTTAATATTAATTTATTATTAGTCTATCCCAATAGATTTTATTAATTAAATTTATTAATCCAAAAATTGATTTTGAGGTTTATACTAATATAGACATATTAAAAATGAAATCGAAATTAGAAATAAAATAATATAAAATTTATAAATTACTGTGAATGTTATGGTGTAATTATTTTAATATTATTAATATGTCAAATATATTTTTTATTATTAAAAGAATATGATAGATTAATAATGTTAAAATAACTTTTCTAATATTTAAAATATTTTGTAAATTATATCTTATTTTATATATTATATTATTTTAAGTTTAATTTGTATTTTCTCAATACATAAAATTAATTTTGTGATCAAAGTTAATGGGCAAATAAATCTCTCTTTTTTGGATCATGAGTCCTGACTAACTTGTTGATTTTTTTTTCTTAAAATAATGTGAATTTATTGTAATTATTTTCTGAAATTAGGTTTGGTTTACAAAATCAACGGGGTGAAATATCCCATCCTTTATGATTTTGCCTTACAACTTTTACAGTTTACATATCACCCATATGCCTTTCCATACTCATTCTAGACTTTGGCTGCTTCTAAAATTTTAGTGCTATAAATTTTGGCCCTTTTATATTTTTCTACAACTTCCCATCTCCTACCCTATTTTCAAGTAGGGTAAATGGCGCAAAAATCCTATTAGGAACCTGATTCTTTTAGGATTCAAGATATTAATTCATGTTGTGTTCAGAGTGGTTGTGAAGTTCACATTGGAAACATATCGTTATTTATAAGTTTCAAACTACAATAATATTAAACCACAATAATAATAATTAGAACCTCTATGTAATTATATTGTTGGGACCAATTATTTTTATTACTAGAGGAAGTAATAATGTAATAGAAGTGTAGTTACAAAAATTAATCTTTGTACTTAATTATTCTTAATGTAAACAATAAAGAGGTAAGCAAGTAAACTCCCTCGGGGCCTTTCGCCAAGCCCTTTGACACATTCTTTCTTTCATAACCTAGATTCTCACAGAGACTTCCGCCTAGCTTAAGTCACTAACTCTTTAAGTTCCGACTCCACATCTCCTACACTTGCAAGAGGAACAGAGCGAGCCCACCTACCGATCCGAGAAGTAGTAAGACCCTCTTCCATCCATTCTATTGCTATTCTTGAGGGGCAAATGGGATCCCTATAAGAAAACTATTTACATTTACTAGAGCTCATGGTTCGGAGCAAAAGCTACCCGAAATGAGTACCATCAAACGATTCCCAAAGAAAGTTCGATTTGAATCAAACTATTGGAAGTGCCCGCTAACGCTCGTTTATCTGGGCTAGCAGCCCTAGGTGTCTCCAAAGCTTTGAGTGGAATTATGGATTCTGATAGAGATGCATGTGAAGAAAATAAGAATACTCACCTTACCTAAGTTTATAGAATTTAAAAAACTATTCTTAATTAAAACATAACTATTTTATATTTTTAATTACATGCGTCACATATGTTGTGCGGAAGCGCAGGTTGAGTAGATTACCAATTAATGGTAACTGTGACTTCTGGAGAAACGTAAATGTGATGTAAATAATTACAAAGAAAATAGACACAATAATTTACGCGGTTCGGCGTAAAGCCTACATCCACGGGCAAAGACTGGAAGATAATTTTACTAACAAATGAGAATTTACAAATTGGGAAAAACTCACAAAAACCCAATACCCCAATACACCCAAATGAATTCTCCTAGCACTCAAGTGGAAGCTCTCTCAACTCTTTCAATTGCTTCACTTGCAATTGCTCTCAATTTTGGGATGCCTTAACAAATGAAGAACAATAGCTATTTATAGGAATGCATGGTAGCACTATTTCACCAAACCATTAAAATTGTCAAAGTTTGGTTGGTGATTACCTAATTTTTAGCCAAACTTTGAACAATTTACCTTTGAATAATTTTGGCCAAACTTTGAACATGTGCTTTGCCAAACTGTGAGCAATTTGGTTTTGAATTTGAATTTTTCAACAATTCTCCACCTCGGTGAAGATTTACCCAAATCTGAGCCGACTACCAACAAACCATCATTCCCAAAGTGGCTGCATCTTTGTGGCTGCCAACCGTAGTTCAAAATATTACTGAACTTCCTTGTATAAAATGATCCTCCAATATCTACCTTTCTCACTGTTTTAAACTTTCAGGATATTGATCAAGTTTAGACAATGCTCAAACTTGATCGTTGTCACCACCTTGGTCAACATATCTGCGGGATTCTCTGCGGTCTTGATTTTCTGAAGAAGAATCTTCCCTCATCAATAATTTCCGCACAAAGTGAAATCGATGCGTCAATATGCTTCAGTACGCGCATGATAAACTTGTTTCTTTGCTAAGTGAATAGCACTTTGATCGTCACTGATACAAGTTAACATGCTCTTGGATCAATCCCAAGTTTCCAAGCAAGCCTTGTAACCAAACGACCTCTTTAATAGCCTCCGTAATTGCCATATACTCGGCCTCGTGGTTGATAGTGCAGCTGTAGATCGTAATGTAGACTTCAACTAATTGGCCCTTTAGCAAGAGTAAATACATATCCGGTAGTTGATCGTCGTTTGTCTATATCATCGGCATAATCCGAATCAACGTACCCAATCACACCTTGACCAAGTGTGTCATTTCGTTCAAACGATGAAACCAACATCAGCGGTTTTACGAATGTCTTGTAGAATCCATTTCACGACTTGCCAATGTCCTTTACCGGATTATGCATATATCGCTCACCATACTAGCTGCTTGTGAAATGTCGGGCTTTGTACACACCAATGCATACATCAAGTTACCAATCGTATTTGAATACGGAACTTGCAACATGTATTCTTGTTCCTCATCCGTTGAAGGAGATAGTTGTGCAGAAGCTTGAAATGAGAAGCCAATGGGGTACTTACAGGTTTCGTCCGATCATTCATGCTAAGCTGTTGTAATACCTTCTTGAATATTGCTTACGAGACAAGTGACTTTACCACGAGCTCTATCTCTGCATATCTCCATGCCGAGAATCTTCTTAGCTTCACCTAGATCTTTCATCTCAAATTCTTGATTGAGTTGAGTTTTCAACTTCTCAATCTCATCTTTGTTCTTAGATGCTATTAGCATATCATCGACATACAAGAGCAAATATATGAAAGATCCTTCTTGTAGCTTGCGAAAATACACACAATGATCAAATTTATTTCTTGTGTACCTTTGCCCTTTCATAAACCGATCAAATCGCTTGTACCATTGCCTTGGAGATTGTTTCAATCCATAAAGCGACTTTGTCGGTTTGCAAACCTAATTTTCTTTTCCAGCAACTCTAAATCCATCTGGCTGAGTCATGTAGATTTCCTCTTCCAAATCACCATGCAAGAATGCAGTTTTCACATCAAGTTGAACTAGCTCCAGATCATATTGCGCAACAATGGCTAGAAAAATCCGAATAGAGCGAATGTTTCACAGCTGGAGAAAATACCTCATTGTAGTCTATTCCTTCTCTCTGAGCGTAACCCTTCGCTACCAATCTAGCCTTGTATCGAATTTTATCCTTTCGAGAAATCCATCCTTTTTGCATATACCCATTTGCACCCAATTGCCTTTTTGTCTTTAGGCGGTGTAACTAACTTCCAAGTTCCATTTTTTAAAGAGACGCATTTCTTCATCCATTGCTTGCTTCCATCGTACATTTTCGAGGCTACTTACGCTTCTGCGTAAGTGGAAGGAACATCACCATCTACGATTGGAAGTGCATAGGCCACCATATCAACAAAGCGAGCGGTCTACGAATCTCTCTCCGCGACCTTCTATATGCAATTGAATCTTGTTGCTCTAAAGGTTCTCGAGTCGGAACCTTTTCTTCATCTTCGGTTGATTGAGAATCATCTGCCTCTTAACACTAATTGGATTATCTTTAACCTTTTCAAGCTCCACTTTCTTGCGAGTACTACTGGTGTTGTCATCCTTTTGTGAATCCTTTTGTGAATCCTTTTGTTTTAACATGACTAATTCATCAAAAGTCACATCTCTCTGAAAATGATCTTCTTTGTATCCGGACACCATAAGCAGTATCCTTTTACTCCACCGATTATACCCATGAACAATGTTTTCTTAGCTCTTGGGTCTAACTTAGATTCTTTACATGATAATAGCGGTGGAACCAAAGACATGTAAAGTATCATAATCGATAGTGGGTTTACCAGGTCCACATTTCCATGGGTGTTTTGCCCTCGATTGCAGGTGATGGCAAGCGATTAATTAGATGGCACGCATATACTAACGACCTCATTCGAAATTCCTTGCCCGATCCGACGTTGGACAACATACACCGAACTTTCTCCGGTATAGTTCGGTTCATGCGATCTGCCACCCCATTTTGTTGTGGTGTACCTTGAGCGAGTGAAGTGTCGCACTAATGCCCTCATCTTGGCATACTTGTAAAAATGGATCATTCTTGTACTCACCACCATTATCGAGCGAAGTCTTTTAACCTTTCGCCCGATCCGAGTTTCGACCATCTTCTTCCATTTCGAAATATACTCAAAACTTCATTTTGTTCTTCATCAAATACACCCATACTTTTCTTGAATAATCATCAACAAAAGTAACAAAATAGTGCATACCTCCCAAAGAAGCTACTACGGTAGGTCCCACACATCATCTGTGAACATAGTCCGGAATCCCTTTTGTATTGTGAATTCTTGAACCAAACTTTATTCTTGTTTGCTTGCCCGAACACAATGTTCACAAAATTCCAATTTGCAAGAATTTGCACCTTTCAATAAGCCTTGCTTAACTAAAGTCTGCAAAGCTTTTCACTAGGCATGTCCCAAATGCATATGCCACGACTTGGTTGCTTACGAATCTGCATCATTTCTCGAAGCTGTTGATCTTGATCCAATAACTGTACTCCTTGGAAATAGTACAAGTTATTCTTTCTTGTGTCCTTCATCATCGTCGATTGCACCAGTCTACTACCTTGAGAATCCATCTCTCATAGTGATTGTAAGCCCTTTGGATTCTAGGACTCTAATGAGATGAGATTTTTCTTTAAGCTTGATACATAGCGAACTTACGTCAAGACTTGGATTGAGCCATCATGATTCTTCAATTGGATTGAACCTATTCCCATGGTTTTACAAGCATTGTTATTGCCCATAAAAACAACTCCACCATCTAGCTCCTTGAAGCTAGAAAACCAGCCCTTATTAGGACATATATGATATGTACAACCCGAATCCAAAATCCACTCATCCGATTGACATGTCAGCGTCATGCCAACCGGACTAAATTATGACTCCTCATCATGCTCGACTACACATGCATCGAAATAGCCTTGCCCTTTTGTAACTTAGAACAATTCTTTTCCAATGCCCTTCTCGCGACAAAAGCACATTCATCTTTGGCGGGCCTACCTTTAGACTTGCCCCTTTTCCGGGTTTGCGGCTTTGTGAATGACCTCTTCTGTCAATACTTACGCAATCTGTATCTCCGTGATCCTTTTTATCTTTCTTTCCGGTCTCGACGATTATACGATTGCACTACATACGACATCAAATGTAACATCGTCCTTCCTATGAAGCAAAGTGGTGGTGAGATGGTCATATTCATCGGAAGCGAATTCAACGACAATAATGCCTTATCTTCATCTTCAAATTTCTCATCCAAATTTAGCAAATCCGCTAATATTTTATTGAATGAGTTCACGTGGTCATTCATCGACATACCGAGTGCATGCGTGAATCGATAGAGTTTCTTTTTCATATAAAGCCTGTTTTTAAGGCTTTTCTTCATATATTTTCTTCCGATGTCTTCCACAAATTCTTTCTCGATGTCTCCTCATGACGTAGTACTTCGATCTTTAGCGGGACATAGGCGAATAGTACTACATGCACTGTCTATTGATTTTTGTCCACTCCTTGTCATCCATCTTTTCGAGCTTTTCTTACAGAGCGAGATCCGACTCTTGCGACATAAGACATCCAACACCTCACATTGCCACATACCAAAATTATTGGTACCATCAAATTTCTCCACTTAAACTTTGCATTAGTCACGGTAGTCCTCTTGGCGAAGATGGCGTCGACGCTTCTGCCATATTTCTCAAGCTCAAATAATCGGTGCCTTCAACAACTATTCACACTTGAAAAGCAGTCTCATGATGTTTATTTCGTGTGAATAAATGCACCAGGAAAGTTCCAGGAGAATGGAGGGTCACGATGGTCCCACTTAAAACCCGGACTCTTGAGACTCTTATCGTCTTGTTGACGAACTTTCCTAGACATGTAAAAATACACACTACTTACAATAGACTATTCTCCAAGTACAAATGGTGCGTATCTAGATCTGTATGTTGTGAATAGTACTATATACCCCAAGTACTGAACCTTCGACTCGATACCAATTGTTGTGCGAGGCGCTGAGTTGAGTAGATTACCAATTGATGGTAGCTGTGACTTCGGAGAAACGTAAATGTGATGTAAATAATTACAAAGAAAATAGACACAATAATTTACGTGGTTCGCGTAAAGCCTACATCCACGAGCAAAGGCCGAAGATAATTTTACTAACAAATGAGAATTTACAAATTGGGAAAAACTCACAAAACCCAATACCTCAATACACCCAAATGAATTCTCCTAGCACTCAAGTGGAAGCTCTCTCAACTCTCTCAATTACTTCACTTGCAATTGCTTTCAATTTTGGGATGCCTTAACAAATGAAGAACAATAGCTATTTATAGGAATGCATAGTAGTACTATTTCACCAAACTTTTAAAATTGTCAAAGTTTGGTTGGTGATTACTTAATTTTTAGCCAAACTTTGAACAATTTACCTTTAAATAATTTTGTCAAACTTTGAACATGTACTTTACCAAACTTTGAATAATTTGGTTTTAAATTTGAATTTTTCAATAACATATACATCCAATATATCATTGTAGAATATTATGAGATAATTGACTCACCTGTCGATCATTATAGTAAATAGTTACATAAAATATGAAAATTTTCAGAAATAATTATCACGTCCTTTGTCTTACATCGATTCTAATGACTAAATTTTGGTATTAAGGAAACATTAGTTATACGTAATCATTGTACAATATTTTTAACTTTCAAGATCTTTTATTTACAATTAGAATATTCAGAAATTATATTTTAATAAGGGATTGCAATTGAGGGCGAAGCTCCTGTGTCCCCGGTTACGCGGTACCCCTAACTTTTGGTAAATTACTTTTCGGTCCCTCTTATTTGTTGAAAAGTGAAAAAATTACATGCTTTAAAATTTTAACACGTAAGTCCAAAATATTTCTATTATTTACATAGTTTTTTTTACACTTGAATATTAAACCATAGTTATTATTATGAAAATTTTTACATGTTTATTTGTTCATATTTTATTGATAAATTAAATTCTAATTATATATTTAATAATTTATTATTGATTAAATAGATTTTATCAAAACAAATAAAAAAGAATAATAAATTGCACCAATCAAACTGTGGTGTCAGAATTTCAATTTTTCTTATTGATCTTTTCTCATTCATAGATATAGCAAACAAAAATAATTCTATAATTATCGTCATCAACGCATATAAAGATAAAGAACAAGACAAATTAAATAAGAACCAATGAGGAAGAATTTGAATGAAAAGATAAAGGGGCAAACACATTATGCATTTATTGGATTATTTTTGTGGCTATGAAAAAAAAAAAGTTATTGATGGAATAAATTTTGAAGGACTAATTAATATTGCATTTGAAAGAGTATTCCAGATAATATTTGATTTTTTTTTTAAAATTTTATTAATGAATGTTCAAAGTAAATGATGGTCCAAAATATCTTTTAGAATCAAATAGCCCCACAAATGATATGTATATAAGTCATATTGATAAGAAAACAGTTAGTCCATGTGTGCGACTAATTAAATAATGGGGTATAATATATTGACTAATTAAATAATGGGGCATTTAGAAAACAGTTAGTCCATGTGTGCCAAATCAACCACTGAATTATATGCTCCAACGAAAATCTACAAAGAATTTGAACCGTCAAGTACGGTGTTAATAAATGTCAACATCAGTTCTAAAAAATCAATGCACGAGGATTGACGAAGAAATTTAATACGGATTATGCATGCTCAATATATAAACTTCTATTGTAATGGTTGGATTTTCCAATGAAACAAGTGAGGTCCACACAAGTTTTTCCACAAAGATTCTTGTATATATTTTTCAAAAGAGCTTAAAAAGTCATCCCACCACATGGATTAGAATTAATTTTGTAATAAAAAAATTAATGTGCAAATTGACATCTGCACTCGACTGACTAACTTGCTTACGGGGCTCCAATACCCTTTTGTCATAATATATGCACATTAATGAAGACACGACTGCGTGGATATTGTGAATATATAAATGGTAAATATTAATTAGCAAACTTTGGATATAAATTGAGGTAGCTTCTCTCGCATCAATCCTACGTAAAGATATTAATTATATGTTTGCATAATTTTTTCCTTTTTACCTGAAGGAACGCAAGTGGTCTAAGGTTGGAATATGGGTGGACACATTTTTTTTTTCTTTTAAGCTTAATTTTGCCCAAAAAAAAAAAAGCTTAATAATAGCAACGCTATCTGAATAAAATGGAAAAAAAAAACACAATAAAATGATGTCATTTTGTGTTCTTTCTTTTAAACAATCAAAACACCGTAATTTCCTTTGTGTTTTCTCATCATTTATCACTATTGTTGTCAAATACTATTTTTTGACATGAAAACCATAAAGAATAAAATTTTTAAGTAATAATTAATAAAAAATTAAACGGAAAAAAATATAAATCTCATAACACGAGATTTACATGAAAAACTATAAATTCATAGAAAAAATATCACTATGTAAAAAATTGTTACAACTACATTCTCAGAAATAATTTTTTCTCATCCAAACCCCAAAACATGATCCCGAGAAATATTCATTTACAAAACAAACCCGTAATACCCATATCGAAGGAGTAACATGCTCTTATAATATATCTACCTGGTTAATAATATTTCTCTGCTCTCAATTTGATGCTTCTCATTAAAATTAGATTCTAAAACTTTTGGAGATTCCTCCCTCTTATAGCCTAAAATTGGCTATATATATATATATATTCCTTATTCAAAGATTGTGGCTTGAGCCACCATCTTTGAACATTTGAGATTCTAGGATGGTGGCTGACCTACCAATTCTGATAATCTCCCACTTAAAGATTTGATTGAGAATCAATCAATTTGCACACTGTCGGTTCTGCTTCTCCAATAATCATAATCCTCAATATAAAGAATTATCATACTCCACCATAAACAGTATACTCACTTATAATTAATTATCAATTCTAAGAATTTTACATTGGCACATGTCAAAATATCCTACTGAAAAATTTATGGTGCAACTTTCATGTTGGCTTTCCTAAAAGTTTGTTAGCCATCGACATAAATTTCATCACAGACCCTGCATTAATATCAACCATGCTTTGTGTGCAAATCTTGTGGACCTACTAGCAGTAATACATCCCCTTTCATGGAACTAGTGGCATATCATGAGGATGTCATCATCACCTATTTTACAAGGGATCATCATCTCCTATGATGACGAGAGACTTACCACTAGCAATATTTGATCTAGAGCCTCTTGCCGACCTTGCCCATTTCTCTAATGACAATTTCTTTTTAAGTGTCCTGATTGTCCACACCTTCAAATCCTTGTGCATACCAAATTAGATGCACATTTGACTTGAATTCTTCACAAACCAAAAAATCATTCTCTCGTTAATTTTTTTAAACATCAAATCCCACTATGTTTGAAAAGCACTATCTACTTACATATTTGCTTTACATATTAATCTTTACTCTTTACCATGGATTATTTGGTTGGCTCCCACTACTTCACGTGAATAATACTGTATACGTGAACGATGATTGTACCCCTAAGTACGAATTGTCGACTTTAATATCACTGTTAGAAAATTGAGCTTTCTCTAAGGTCACTTTGAGCAAATTTGTCAAGCAATAATTAATAAGAAAAATTAAATGGAGAACAACACAAATCTCACAACACAAGATTTATGTGAAAAACTAAAAATTCAGAAAAAAAAAATCAATGTCGTTGTCAAAAGACAACGGAGAAGAAATATTTATTATATAGAAAATTATTACGACCACATTCTCAAAAATACTTTTCTCTCACTTAAACCAAAAATACATGATCCCGATAAGTATTCTTTAACAAAACAAAATCGTAATACTTATATTGAAGGAGCCAAATACTTCTACAATATATCTACATGCTTAAGAATATTTCTTTGCTCTCGATTTGATGCTTCTCACCAAAGTTAGATAGTAAATGTTTAGAGAATGCTCCTTTTTATAGCCAAAAATTGTCTATTAAAATAAATAAATAATATATATATATATATATATATATATACATATATTATATTTTTTTTTCCTTATTCAAAGATTGTGCCTTAGCCACAATCTTTGATCATTTGAGATTTAAGGATGGTGGCTGAGCTACCAATTCTACATACTCTTTATCATGTTTATGTCCAAGAAGCATCTAATCGAGTAGAGTTTCGCTTTACATTTTGGATACAATTAAAAGATTCCTTTGGAACAATTTAGGTGAGGGGAATATGTTTGGTGTCATAATGAAAGCTTGGTGGAACATGTTAGTGTTGAAAACAATAAACTTGTTTACAAAATAATAAGGTATTGAGTTGTACATGGCCCTCCATCATCATGCTTCATCATCATGGGTCTACAATGTTGAGTGAATGTTAGCTTTACACATTTGATGCCATTAAAGGATTCCTTTAGAGCATGTTAGGTGAGTGGAATATGTTTGGTGTTATGATGAAAGGTTGGTGGAATGTGCTAAGTGATGTGTATTGTTATGATTATGTTTGTGTTTTATTCACTATAAATACCTATGCTATTGTGTTGAGAAATATAAGTCTAAGAGTAAGAAAGCTTAAGAAGTATAACAAAGCCCCTGAGAGCGATTTGTGAGAGTGTGTGAATTGTTCTTGTAATGTTCTTGAACTTTCTCTAATAAACTTTGTGTTTCATCCTTCAAATTCTCCAATAATGTGGTATCAGAGCTAGGTTTGGAGGATAAAATAGTCATGTCGCATATCAAATCAAAGCTCTCGACGAGACGAACGCAACGCTGCAAGAATCAGCCTGATCGAAGTTCGGACGAGCCCGGAATCACCGTCGGAAGTTTACCGTCCAGAAACTGAGTTGACTCACCGAGTTGAAACGTGTTGAGCCGAACTAGACTGAACCGGACCGAGCTGAATCAAGCCGGATCAAGCCGAACCGACTGTTGACCGTTGACTCTTGACTGTTGACCATTGACCGTTGACTAAAGTTATCCCGAGACCTCCCAAAGGTTTTTCGACATTCCGGATTCATTCGTGCATTCAGAATCTTCAAATTCTCACTTGATTTGTGAGATATGGCAAATGGTGGTATGATGTCATTTCAAGTTCCACAATTGAATGGGAGCAAATTTGACAATTGGAGCATCAAAATTAAGGCTTTATTGGGTGCACACGATGTGTAGGAAGTCGTGGAAAAGGGCTTTATAGTACTAGAAAATGAAGGTACTTTAGCTGTAGCACAAAAGGAAAATTTGAAAGACTTAAAGAAGAAAAAGAACAAAGTAAAGTATCTCATCTTTCAATCATTAGATGAAGATGCTTTTGAAAAGATCGCTGGCGCAATATCCTCAAAGGAAGCATGGGAGAAGTTAGAAACCTCTTACAAAGGAGCAGAACAAGTTAAGAAAGTCCGTCTTCAAACACTAAGAGGTGAATTTGAGTCCTTACACATGAAAGTACCAGAATCTATTTTTGATTACTTTATTAGAGTTGTGACTGTTGCTAATGAATTAAAAAGAAATGGTGAAGAATTGAGAGAACTAAGGATTATTGAGAAAATACTTCGATCAGTAGATTCCAAGTTTGATCACATTGTAGTAACAATAGAGGAGACTAAAGATTTGGAGGCTATGACGATCGAGCAACTTCAAGGAAGGTTGCAAGCTTATAAAGAAAAACTGAAGAAGAAGTAAGGGATCGAAGAACAACTCTTCAAGTTGGAAGTCAATCCAAAGAAAATAGAAGAAAGCTTCAGCAACGAGAGAAGGCACTATGTCCGAGAAAGAGGCCGAGGCCGAGGACGAGGTAGAGGTCGTGGTCATGTACGAGGCTGGAATTTCAACAACAAAAACTCCTTCAATAATGAAAGGGGAGAAAGCTGAAACAAAGGGCGAGGAAGAAACAATCCAAGATCGAGGTATGAAAAATCTCAAGTGCAGTACTATAATTGTCAAAAGTTTGGGCATTATGCTTCAGAGTGCAGAATTCCAAGCAACATAGTAGATGAGAAAGTGAATTATGTTGAAGAGAAGAATGATGGAGATGATACACTTTTACTAGCACGTAATGACAATAATGGAGGTCAAGAAAATACTTGGTATCTTGACACAGGTGATAGCAATCACATGAGCGGAAACAGAAGCACGTTTATGGAGATGAATGAATTAGTGAATGGTAGCGTCGCTTTTGGAGATGATTCAAAAGTACTAGTGAAAAGAAAAGGTAACATCATTTTTTCGCATAAAAGATGGTAGTCACCACCTAATTTCAAATGTTTACTATGTGCCCAATATGAAAAGCTACATTCTAAGTTTAGGTCAACTTTTAGAAAAAGGCTATGATATTCATCTTAAAGATTATAGTCTTTTTTTAAAAGATGACAAAGGAAACCTAATTACAAAAGTGAGAATGTCGAAGAATAGAATGTTTCCTTTAAATATTCAAAATGATGTTGCAAAGTGTCTTAAGGCTTGTCATAAAGATCCAACTGGATTTGGCATCTTCGATATGGACATCTCGACTTTGGTGGACTAGAGCTACTATCGAGAAGAACATGGTGAAAGGTCTACCTTCAATCAATCATCCCAATCAAGTTTGTGAAGGATGTTTACTTGGCAAGCAATTTAGAAAGAGTTTTCCAAAGGAGTTAAACTCAAGAGCTCGGAAGCTACTCGAGCTTATTCATACTGATGTGTGCGGTCCATTCAAGCCAACCTCTCTTGGTAAAAGTAACTACTTTCTTCGTTTCATAGATGATTTTTCAAGAAAAACTTAGGTGTATTTTTTAAAGTAGAAATCAGAAGTTTTTGAAGTTTTCAAGAAGTTCAAAGCTGCAGTGGAGAAAGAAAGTGGACACCAAATCAAAGCCATGAGATCTGATCGAGGTGGAGAGTTCACTTCTAAAGAATTTGTGAAGTTTTGTGACGAAAATGGAATACGACGCCCTTTGACAGTTCCGAGATTCCCCCAACAAAATGGTGTTGCAGAAAGAAAGAACAGAATTATCCTCGACATGGCGAGAAGTATGCTCAAGAGTAAAAGACTACCCAAAGAATTTTCCGCTGAAGCTGTTGCTTGTGCAATCTATTTATCCAACCGATCTCCAACAAGAAGTGTGTGGGGCAAGACACCGCAAGAAGCATGGAGTGGAAGAAAGCTGACATAACCCATCGAGAGAGTTTTAAGCAGTGTCCATGTACATGTACTAGATGAGAGAAGAGCCAAGATGGATGATGCTCAAATTTTCATTGGCTATGACATCAATTCTAAAGGATACAAGTTGTACAATCCGGACAACGGAAAGATCGTGATTACCCGAGATATAATCTTTGAGGAAGAAGGAGAATGGGATTTTGGCTCTTGTGTGGATAACTTAAATTTTTTTCCTTTTGAAGAAAATGAATAGACAATGAAGGCGCAAGTAGTAGAAGAACAATAAGAGCCAGTTAGTCCACCTATCTCACCAGAATCAACCACACATGAAGATTCACCACCATCTTTCTTAAATGAAAGAACTGAAGAATGCATGAGGAGTCTTCAAGATCTCTATGAGGTGGCCGAGAGACATGATAATCTCACTCTATTTTGCCTCTTTCTTGATTGTGAGCAGTTTACTTGAAGAAGGTATGCTAAGATGAAAAATGGAGAATCGCAATGGATGAAGAAATCAAAGCCATAGTGAAGAATGACACTTGGGAACTTACTACACTTCCCAAAGGTCACAAAGTCATTGGTGTCAAATGAGTTTACAAGACGAAGAGAAATGTCAAGGGTGAGATTGAAAGGCACTAGGCGAGGTTAGTTGCAAAAGCTATAGTCAAAAAGTGGCATCGACTATGATGAGGTATTTGCTCTCGTGGCTCGAATGGAAACTATAAGACTAATCATTTCTTTAGTAACCCAAAAGCGAGTGGAAAATTCATCAAATAGATGTAAAATTTGCTTTCTTAAATGGATTTCTCAAAGAAGAAGTCTACATCAAACGACCATTGGGCTATGTGGTGGAAGGATATGAAGACAAAGTTATGAGATTGAAGAAGGCACTTTATGGGTTAAAGCAAGCGCCAAGGGCATGGAATAGCGAGAATCGACAAATATTTCAAAGAGAATGGCTTCACTCAAATGCCCACATGAACATGCTTTCTACGTCGAATGTCAAAGATGGAGACATCTTGATTGTATGCTGTGCGTGGATGATCTCATTTTCATTGGAAGCAATCCAAACTTATTTGAAGAGTTTATGAGAGTGATGGTGAAATAGTTCGAGATGGTGACATTGGACTAATGGCATACTACCGGGCATTGAAGTCAAGCAAAAGGAAGAAGGCATATTCATTTCCCAAGAATGCTATGCAAGGGAAATACTCAGAAGTTCAAGATGCATGATTGCAAGCTCGTAATATGCGCCTAATGGAATCGCGAGTCAAATTGTCCAAACATGACGAAGAAGAAAGAGTTGATCCAACTTTTTCAAGAGCCTTGTTGGAAGTTTGCGTTACTTGACATGTCTGAGGCCGGACATTCTCTATCTTTGTTGGGCTCGTTAGTCGCTATGCGGAGAATCCAACAATCACCCATTTTAAAGCTGCAAAAAGAATCATTCGCTATATAAAAGGTACAATTGATTTTGACTTATTATACTCATTCTCTGATGATTACAAGCTTGTTGGATATAGCGATAGCGATTCGAGTGGAGATTTAAATGATCGAAAGAGTACCTCTGGATTTGTATTCTTCATGGGAAACACTGCTTTCACGTGGATGTCAAAAAAGCAGCCAATTGTCACACTTTCCACCTGTGAAGCTGAGTATGTAGCTGCTACTTCAGGTGTTTGCCATGCAATTTGGCTAAGAAATTTGTTGAAGGAGTTGGGTTTGCTCCAAATAGATCCAACTGAGATCTTTGTTGACAACAAGTCTGCAATTGCCCTATCAAAGAATCCAATCTTCCATGATCGAAGTAAGCATATTGACACTCGCTACTATTTCATAAGGGAGTGTATTGAAAGAAAGGATGTACAAATAAAGTATGTAAAATCTCAAGATCAAGCAGATGATATATTTACTAAGCCATTGAAACAAGAAGATTTTATCAGATTGAGAAATTCATTGGGTGTTATGAAACAATTGGCTGTGGAAATCAAAGAAATTAACGGCGAAAGTGAAGGAGAACAAGTACAAGTACGAAAAAGAAGTTTAAATGCATATTCCTACAGGGCATTGTTCAATCAAAATAAGAAAAATAAAGCCAAAGAACAAGTTGGTGATAATTTCACTAAACTCCTCGAGCAAGAAGACTTAGAGTCACAGAAACAAGTTTAAGGGGAAGTGTGGAAAACAATAAACTTGTTTACAAAATAATAAGGTGTTGAGTTGTACGTGGCCCTCCATCATCATGCTCCATCATCATGCTTCATCATCATGGGTCTACAATGTTGAGTAGATGTTAGCTTTACACATTTGATGCCATTAAAGGATTCCTTTAGAGCATGTTAGGTGAGTGGAATATGTTTGGTGTTATGATGAAAGGTTGGTGGAATGTGCTAGATGATGTGTATTGTTATGATTTTGTTTGTGTTTTATTCACTATAAATACCTATGCTATTGTATTGAGAAATATAAGTCTAAGAGTAAGAAAGCATAAGAAGTATAACAAAGCCCCTGAGAGCAATTTGTGAGAGTGTGTGAATTGTTCTTGTAATGTTCTTGAACTTTCTCTAATAAACTTTGTGTTTCATCATTCAAATTCTCCAACAATTAGGTGATGTGTATTGTCAGGATTATGTTTGTGTTTCATTCATTATAAATATTGATGTTGTTTGTGTTGTATGCATCAAATTCAAGAAGAAGAAAAGATAAGAAGCAAACCAAAACTTCTGATAGGGATTTGTGAGAGTGTGAGAATTGTTCTTGAACTTTAATTAATAAAAGTTTGTGTTTTATCTTTCAAATTCTTCAACATATGAACCGTCACGGTATTATTATTTCCAAAATGTCGTCAACATTAGTTCTAAACGAATCAATGCACTAGGATTGCCGAAGAAATTTAATACTGGTTATGCATGTTAAATTAATTCTATTGTAATAAGTGAGTGACGTGTTAAATAATAAAAAAAAAAAATTCTATTTCATCACGTCCTCTGTCATATATCAATTGACATGAAAATTCTATCGATTAAATTTTATTGCAGAACAACTAGGAAGTTGGTATAATAAACCAAGACAAATTAATTAAGATGAAATCAATTAATTAGTGAAGGCATGGCCCAAATTAATAGACGCCTCACATGCAAACGAGTTATCCACCTTGAGGTCAAAAATCAATGTGCATGGCAGCTTATGTATATAATATTATAGATAAGAAAATAGCTGGTCCAAATATGTTGCCACCCAGATCGGCCCCGGAATTATACATGCTTCGTTTAGCGTCAACAGAAAACTACAAAGAATATGAGCCGTCACGGTACTATTTGAATCCAAGGATTTAATATAATGATGATAAAAAATTTATAAAATTAGATGGTACTATAATTTTAAGCAAAACATTAATATTATTTTTTAAATAACACTATAATACTGTACGATTTTACCGTTATTTTTATCGATGTTGTAATAAGACTCTTAATATTTCTTAAAAAATTAATGCACGAGGATTGATGAAGAAATTCAATACGATATGTTCCATTAAAACAAAAAAAAAAGTGCGACGAGTTGTGCACATAAACAACAAGCAACTTGTGACGTACAATACATAATCCACAAGAGGTAATTTTTCGATATTTTGTAATCCATATACTTTTCTTTTAGTTCTTTTGGACTAACTAAATAGATAGTCCAAACTTTAAGAACTTTTAAAAAAGAATTTATCCATTTATAGAAAGATCAAAACAAATTAATTTACCCATCACAGAGGGACCTTTTAAATTACTAAGATAAGTGATAAATTAAAACACAAGAAAAACATATATTCACATAACAATACTGCATTAAATTGTATGTTTTACATATCTTTTAGTTTATCCCTCAACTTAAAGGATTTCTTATTGAATAATGACTCCAATTCAGATTATGTAAAAGATTAAGTGACTGTCAATTTGTTTGTGTACATAAAACAGTAATATATATATATATATATACATATGTTGATGCCGTTTTCCCGCGTCCCTTCAAATAGTGCCAAAAATCTTCTGCTCGCGGATAGCTCGAGCTCGAGTAGGACTGCTTTCCAATTCCAGTTCCTCTGTCTTCACCAGAACGGGAGTCTCCCGGACCTATACTCACAGAAAACAAGGTCAGGGTCGCCGGATGTTGTTCCGGCGAAAACCCTCCGACGCTTAAGTTAGTAATCGGGTTGTTCTTTTTTGTATCCCTCTTAGTTAGAGAGACCGGAAGAATGAAAGGGGTATTTTTGCCTTCCTTTCTCAATAATGGAATTCCAGAAAAATCAGAGTAGAGGGAAGTAAGAATCAGAAGAACCTGTGTGAATTTTTGGAACCCCTGCAATTTACCTATCCGTTTCCTTTTATTTTCCCTTTTTCCCGCCCTTTCTCTCCTGGATCATCCGTTCCCATGTCAGTGGTGTATGGGTCCCTCTGACAGCCGAGATTAGCGTAATATTGCCTGGGGATGCGCGGCTGTCTCCTTAACACGGTTCACATGGCCAGATCATAATGTCGGGCATGCGCGCAAGGAATGATGACACCGTGGGGGCATGTGCTGGCCATCGGCAACAGTACCGCCACCATATCATGTGGGACCCTGATCAATCATCGAGAGGTGTGCTGGGATTCTGAGAAAACGAGTCGGATTGCCCTGAGCCGGGTCTCACGTTCCATTTGTCCTATGACTAGCGTGGCCCAGTTGTGCTCGAGAACTTGATTACAGCGATGACGAAAGGTGAGCTCGGGTATCGATCGCGTTCGAGCTCCTCGTCCTTGTCCGACCTTGGCGGGACTCGGCGACCTCGGCGAGCAAGAGAGCTCGGAGCTCGAGCGGCTCCGAATTCCTCGACCTTGACCGGCTTTGGCGTCTAGTGAGGCCGTCTTCGTGTCGGTGGTCGGGACTTCTGTTAGAGCTGGATTGACCCCGGGGTATTTTATTCGAGCTGGAAGGGCCTCGAGGAGACCTGCCCGATATTACCTAAACACCAGTCCCCCAGTTTCTAGTCTTTTGAGTGAAGCGAGATAAGGCCGAAACTTATTAGTGATGGGCCGACTTCCTGGCCTTTTCCACTTCCCCACGTTTTCCAGCTGTCTTCCACTTCCATCATTTTGCATTTAATGCGGGACACATGGACTGATCCTGACCGTGCGTTCAAATTTTAAAGGGACATTACTCGAAAGGTCGCGCCCCTTGATCTACGTGCTTGGTCTGCATGAAGACGCACCTTTCCCTTTCTTCTTTTAAAACCCTTGATTTCTTCATCATGCTTCCTATTGCTCATTTTACTCAAACCGAAATTTTCTACAAGTGCTTCTTCGTCTTCCTCTTCAGTGTCGAGCTATTTACGGTCAGTATAAACCTTTCTCTGTATACAGGTACAACCCTTCTTCTTGCTATTCTCACCTTTGTTCTTCCTTCTTCCGGGTTTTTGATTCCATTTGGGTAGATTATACTTTAGGAAAAAATGTCTGATACCCAGCAAGCCCGTAGGATGTCCCCCGAGGAATCTTCCTCTTCTAGTGAAGTAGAGCCTCTTAGTGTAGTTCTAGTGAGGGATTCTAGTTTGGAAGGGGCATTGCCAGCGGCGGAGGCCCAGCCGCATCATGGGGAGATGGCCAGCCAAAGGTCAGAGGGTAGGGGGTACCCCATTGACCAAATGAGGTGTGAAACCACCCATTTAGATTTGAATAGGCTTAGGCATACCTACCATATACCCGAGAGTGTGGATTTACGGTTCTCGAGGCGGGTGATATCCCGATCGTCCCCTCAGGTATCGACATTCCATCCGGAATGCTTGAATGGGGGTCAGTGCCTCTCAGACCTTATTTTGCTCGGGTTTTGTCCAAATTTCGTCTGGCCCCAGGGCAGTTGAACCCGAATGAGTAGAGGGTCCTTTCTGGACTTTTTGTATTGTGGAAATGGTACAATTTGGGTGAACCCTCGGTAGGGGAAATAAAGCACCTTTATCAGCTAAAGTACAGCCCGAAGGATGCTGGTTGGTACTACCTTACCTCCGATCCGAAGGGTAAAAGCCCATCATCGATCTCCCGACTTCGGTGGCAAGCTGGAAGAGCAAATTCTTCTTCGTTGGGGAATGGGGCACTGTGCACCTCTCGCTGAAGGGATCCCTCCGGTTCCACGACATTTTGCACTCGGGTTGTTTATCTGTCTAGTGAATTCTCATTTTAGTTCTTACGCTTCGTGTCTGTTCTCATTATTTTGCCTTGGCTTTTTGCGATTTCTTGGGTGCTTCTCACGAGTGGGGAAGAGCTTGAGCACACGTAGAACCAGTACTTAACAATGCGAGCTCGATGCGGAGCTGCTTACACCCAAAATTTTTGGAGTTTGAGTGCGGTGCAGGGGAAGACATGAGGGGTGCTCGAGATGATGCATATGCGTGTGGGGACTTCCGGAGGCACGAGCACCTCGAAGAGACCCCGAGTGAAACAGATGCTCCCTCCACTGCTCGAACTTCCCTTACGCTTCAGCATGTAGAGCAGCGAAGAAGGTCCTCCTCGCAGGCGTCAGAGGACTGCGGCCTCAGCTCGCCCTCGACCCGAAAGTGTGCAGGAGAAGGATCTGCCTAGCCGCGCCGAGCCCTATCTGAGGAACTTTACTCGGGAGATAGACGACAGATTCTGGATTGGTTGGAGTCCTATAATGCTGAAGAGCTGTTTAGTGCTCTCCAGCGCCTCTCCTCCCGAGCTTCAACTACTGTGACCAGGCTCAAGGCCAAGACCCAAGATTCTCAGGATGAACTTCGAGTAGAGATTCGGAGCTTGGAGCAGAGTATTGGGCAGTTGAAAGAGGAAAATACGAGGCTTCAAGAGGAGAACGCAACCTTTGCAGAGAGGACAGCGGTGTCGGACTCTAAGGCTATCCAGTTCAAGAGGGAGCTGACTGTCATCCGTGAAGAGTTGCTCAAGGCTCGGAAAGACTTGGACACCCAGAGATTCTCCTTTGAGAGGACCATGGAGGGGGAAACTTCTCGTCTCCAAGGGCAGATAGATGCTTTGAAGGTCCAGCTCGCAACCGAGTACAACGATGGGGTGACCTTCAGCTATGACTGCCTCGTGTATGCCTTGGGCAAGGTACATCCCAAGGTCGACCTGTCTAAGGTCCAATAGGGTGTTGCCGAGTACATGCGCATTCACGATGTCCCCATCCAAGGGTCTGAAGCTTCTCCTTCCGAGCCCCACACTGAATCCAGGGAAATTGTTCCTCCCCCTGTTGCTGACGCTCCTCCTGCTGCTGCCGATGATGCCCCTGCTGCTTGAACTATCTCTCCTTTTTTTTTTATTCCTTGTACTTGTAATCATTTCAATGAAATAAAAAGGCATATATTGGACAACTCATTTCCGTACCTGTGTGTATATTCTTGTGTTTTATGTGTGGGATTGACTTCATGTGCTCGCTCAGTGGGAATTTTATAAGTGTTGGACTTTCATTTTATTTTATGTCCAAGTTTTTTACTGCTTGTATCATCTTTATGCATGGCAAAGATTTGCCTTGAGTTAGGCTAAAAAGCCTTCTGCCTGTCTCGTGAGCTTGGTCTACTTGATTCAACGTTTTGCTCGTACTCTGTAGCTTTTTATTTTGCAAGCTCATTCGCTTCGAGCTCGATTTTCGCTCGTGTTTTAATTATGTGTAATCTCCTCGCGCTCTTCTTGCTCGAGCCTACTATTGGCTCTTCGCTCGGCACCGTCCCGCATAAAGCTTAGGCTTTGGGACTTCTGGCCTTAGTGTTCTTCATGAGCTTCTTCTGCTCGGGCCTGTAATTGGCCTCGCTAGGCACCGTCCTGCCTAAGACATAGGCTTTGGGACTTCTGGCCTTAGCGTTCTTCGTGAGCTTCTTCTGCTCGGCCTGCAATTGTCCTCACTAGGCACCGTCCCGCCTAAGACTTAGGCTTTGGGGCTTCTGGCCTTAGCGTTATTCATGAGCTTCTTCTGCTCGAGCCTGCAATTGGCCTCGCTATGCACCGTCTAGCCTAAGACCTAGGCTTTGGGACTTCTGGCCTTAGCGTGCTTCGTAAGCTTCTTCTACTCGGCCTGCAATTGGCCTCGCTAGGCACCGTCCTGCCTACGACTTAGGCTTTGGGACTTCTGGCCTTAGCGTTCTTCGTGAGCTTCTTCTGCTCGGCCTGCAATTGGCCTCGTTAGGCACTGTCCCTCCTACGACTTAGGCTTTGGGACTTCTGGTCTTAGCGTTCTTCGTGAGCTTCTTACGCTTGGCTGCAGATTAGCCTCGCTAGGCACCATCCACGCCTAAGACTTAGGCTTTGGGACTTCAGCCTTAGCGTTCTTTGTGAGCTCTTACCGCTCGGGCTGCGATTGGCCTCGCTTGCAGCCAGTCCCGCTTAAAACTTAGGCTTTGGGACTTCTGGCCTTAGCGTTCTTCGTGAGCTTCTTCACTCGGCTGCGATTGGTCTCGCTAGGCACCCTCCCGCCTAAGACCTAGGTTTCGGGACTTCGGCCTTAGCGTTCTTCATGAACTCTTACGCTCGACCTACGATTGGCCTCGCTAGATGCAGTCCGCCTAAGACTTAGGCTTTGGGACTTCGGCCATAGCGTTCTTCGCGAGCTTCTTGGCTCGACTTGAATTAATATTACAAATGTTTTCTTACTCTTACATACATTCGAGTTTTACACATCCCCATTTGGGAAGGAATTTTACATTAACGCTCACGACACAAGGAAACTTACTAGAAGTATTTCATCAAGAGTTGTGCGTTCCACGGCCTCTTGACCTCTCGTCCATCCAGATGGGTTAGCCGGTATGCTCCTGGTCTGGCTATTTGAGCGACTCGATAAGGACCTTCCCAATTCAGCCCTAGCACACCTTGCCTTGGGTCCTTCGTGTTCTGGTTGACTCTTCTGAGTACCCAATCACCCACTTGGAACCGGCGAATGTGCACAATTCAGTTGTAATAACGAGCCATTTTCTGTTGGTATTCTCCGATCTTAGCAGCGACCCTTTCTCTCTTTTCTTCCAACAAGTCCAGACCTGCACACATCTGCTCGTCGTTTTTTCTCCTCATTGAAGTGCTCCGTTCGGTGCGTACCCATTCCTATTTCAACAGGAACAACTGCTTCGTGTCCAAACGCCAAAGAGAATGGGGTTTCTCCTGTGGCCGTTTTATGTGTGGTTCTATAAGCACACAAGACACCAGGCAGCTCGTCGACCCAGGCTCCTTTTTGCTTGCCAAGTCTGGCCTTCAGGAGATGTTTTATGGTCTTGTTCATGGCTTCCACTTGTCCATTGGCTTGTGGGTGTGAGGGAGAGCAAAATTTCAGCTTTATCCCCAGATTTTGACAGAAGTCTCTGAACTTGCCGTTGTCAAACTGTCTCCCATTGTCTGTGACCAATGCATGAGGAATCTTATACCTGCAAATCACATTTTTCCAAATGAAGTGAGTGGTTTTACCTTCCGTGATACTGCTCAAGGCTCCCACTTCGACCCATTTGGTGAAATAATCGATTGCGACTATGACATGGGTGGCAGACGCTTTTCCCTTCGGCAGTGGCCCGATCAAGTCAATTCCCCATTGAGCAAACGGCTATGGTGAGTTCATCACTGTAAGGTTTTCTAGAGGCTGAGTTAGGTAATTGGCAAAACTCTGGCAGCTCTTGCAGCTTCTGGTTTTCACTTGAGCATCTTGATGCATGCGGGACCAAATGTAAACTTGCCTTAAAGCCTTGAAAGCCAAGGACCTCGCGCCAGAATGATTCCCGCAAATTCCTTCATATATCTCTCGGAGGACATAATCAACCTCCTCATGGTCTAAGCATCGCAGTAAGGGGATGGTGTATCCCCGACTATACAAGACCCCGACGATGAGAGTGTACCTGGCCGCTTTACACTTCAACTTCCTTGCTTGCTTCTTATCGGCCGGCACCGTCCCTTCCTTGAGGTAAGAAACAATTGGTTCCATCCAGCTGCTGCTCGATGATAAACCCAACACCTCGTCTTCCTGCTCGAGGCTCGAGCAGTTCTTAACTTCCAACGGGATGGACCTTGGTATTTTGGGGTCGGAGGTAGCGGCCATGCGAGCTATCATATCAGCTTGAAAATTCTTCCCCCTCGTGATCTGCTCTACCTCAACTGCTCGGAAGTTATCAATCAGCTGTCTTACCTTCCGAAGATAAGCCTCTATCTTCTTGCCTTTTGCTTGGAAGCTTTCGTTGAGATGGTTGGCCACCAGTTGTGAGTCTGTCTGAAGCTTCACCTCTTTTGCTTTTACTACTAAGGCGAGCTTGATCCAACAATTACTGACCTCGTATTCGGCTCGATTCTTGGTGACTTAAATTCCGACTACACGATATCTGCATTTTACCCTTCGGATCGAGAAGCACAATTCCTTCTCCTGCTCCTTGGTCCCCGCATGACCCATCGACCGTGACTGTCCATGCATTGGTTGGGGCCGAGGAGTCTGGTGGATGCTCGCTCTCCATCTCTCCATTTCTTTCCGTACATTCGACCACGAAGTCAGCTAAGGACTGAGCTTTTATAGCTGTTCGAGGTTGGTAGCTGATGTCGAATTCACTGAGCTCCATCGACCATTTCACCAACCTTCCGGAGGTCTTTGGCTTATGCAGAGTTTGCCTGAGTGGCTGGTTTGTTAGAACCGCTACCGAAAAATGCGCTTGAAAATAAGGCCTTAGCTTTCGGGCTGCTGTTACCAGAGCCAGTGCCCATTTCTCCATCAGTGGATATCGAGTTTCAGCTTCTAGCAAAGCTCTGCTTGTGTAATAAACAGGGTACTGCACCCCTGACTCCTCCCTTACTAGAATTGAACTCATTGCCTATTGAGACACAGTTAAGTACAGAAACAATACCTCCCCTGCTCGAGGTGTAGACAGTAATGGAGCTTTCAGCAAGTATTCTTTCAACTGTTGGAACGCCGCATCGCATTTTGGCGTCCACTTTGTCTTCCTGCCTTTCTTCATTTCTTGGAAGAAGACTCGGCATTTATCTGTGGCTCGAGATACGAACCTGTTGAGGGATGCCAGTTTGCCGGTAAGACTTTGTATCTCCTTGAGGCTACGAGGGGACCTCATTTCCACTACTGCTCTTATCTTCTCTGGATTGGCCTCGATCCCTCTGTGACTGACCATGAAGCCTAAGAATTTTCCCGAACCAACCCCAAAGGCACACTTATCTGGGTTTAGTTTCATTCGATACTTTCTTAAGAGTGCAAAGGTCTCCTCTAAATGCCTTACATGCTCCTCCGCGTCTTTCGACTTGGTGATCTTGTCGTCCATATACACCTCCATCGTTCGACCGATTAATGGCTTGAAGACCTTGTTCACCAGCCTCTGGTATGTTGCCCCTGCATTCTTTAGACCGAAGGGCATGACCTTGTAGCAGTACAGTCAATGATTGGTGATGAAGGCTGTGCATTCCTCGTCTGATCGGTGCATGGGAATCTGGTTATAACCTGAGAATGCATCCATAAAACTAAGTAGCCCGTGCCCCGCCGTAGAGTCCACCAGTTGGTCTATCTTTGGCAATGAGAAGCTATCTTTAGGGCAAGCTTTGTTCACATCCGTGAAGTCCACGCACATTCTCCATTTCCTACTTGCTTTCTTTACCAGCACCGCATTCAAGATCCATTCGGGGTAGGAGACCTCCCTTATGAATCCCGCTTTCAACAGCTTCTCCACCTCACAGTTGATGGCTTCATATCTCTCTTGGTTGACGCATCTCCTCTTCTGCCTCACTAGCTTAGCATCTTTCCGTATTGCCAGCCTGTGACACGCCACTTCTGGGTCAATCCCAGGCATATCCTCATGCGTCCATGCGAACACATCCGCGTGTGCTCACAGACACTCCACCAACTTTTCTTTCAACTGCTCGCTAATGCCCGAGTCGATCCGAATTTTCTTCTCGGGGTCGTCTGCTCTAACTTTGACCTCCTCCAGCTCCTCAGCCGGCTCCTGCCTTCCATTCCTTGACTCCCCCCTCGAGTCCAGCGAGGTTATCTGCATGGTTTCTTTGGTCGCCACAGCAGTAGCGACTCCTTGCCACTCTCTGGTTGCCTTTTACGACCCCTAAAGCCCCATTTACTCGATACTTTAGGGCCAAGTAGTGGGTGGATAGCACGGACTGGCTGACCCTCATGAACGGCCTCCCCAGTATCGCCTGGTATGAGTGGCTTCATCCACCACCACAAAGTCTAACATAATATTCTTTTCAAAGGCCTCGAGCCCATGTTTACTGACCGACTTGATGATTCCCAGGTATCGACTTCCTCCCGAATCCTTTCGAGGAAGTGCTCGATCCGCTCGAGGCTCGCGCCTGTTATTCCCAAATCCTCAAGTGTGGACTTGAAGAGAATATCCACCGAGCTTCCCGAGTCTACCAGTATCCAGTCAACTTCCTTATTAGCGATGTTGGCTTTCACAACCAAGGCATCCTCGTGGGGGTACAACACCCCCTCCTTGTCTTCCTCCGTCCACATAATGGGCACCTGCCGGACCTTGACCTTTTTGGCAGCGGGGGCAGTGAACAGGACTTCTCGGCCGGCAGCGGCATATTTGCAATAGTTCTTCCGGGCCCTGTTTGAATTTCCTGCCATCGTGGGCCCTCCTAAGATCACCTTTGTAGCCGGTGGTTCCAAGTCTATTTCGTAAGCTCGATCATCTTCCTCAGGTTGCTGCTCAACCATCGGATGTCCTCCTTCAATAAACTCCACCTGGTTCTTCAAATCACGGCACTGTGATGTGGAATGGCCGTGGTCACCATGGAAACGGCAGAACCGCCCCTTGTCTCGTTTGCCAGCTAACTTGGCCATTGGCGTTGGGGGGCTCAGCAGTCCTCGCTCCTCAGCCACTTGAAGTATCTCTTTGAGAGATATCTTCAACCTTGTGTACTGCCCGTAAGCGGGGCTCTGCTCCACCATCTGTATCGCTCGATCTCTTGGGAAACTTCTTGGTGGGGGTGGGAATGGACAATCTGCTCTGGTGTGGTTCACCGCAGGTCTGCTTGGTGGTTGGTTGCGGGATGGGTGGTCGTCGTGATGCCTGTACTCCCTGTGATCCCAGCCTGGAGACCTGCGGGGTGGCAGGGGAATCATCCGCGGTGGGAGAGCTCTCTGGTAAGGGTTGTATGGGGCAACCCGGTCTCTTGTTGCTTTTGAAGCCTGCGTTCCTCGGGCAGGACCTCTTTTCTCCTTCCTCTTTGCTCCGTTGCCCTATTCACTTCTCAGCTTTGCAGACTTTTCCTCTTCAATTACCATATCCATTTTTACCTGTTCATACGCGTTTGAATATGAACGGATTGAAGGGTTCTGCAGATTATACCATGGCCTTCCCATCCGGATCCCGTCCTTCAGTCTTCTCAGCGCTTGGGGATGATTAAACGCGCCAAGATCTAGGACCGATCTGTGGTACCTCTTGACGAACTCCCGGAGGGGTTCTCCCTCCCTTTGTCTTATTTCCGACAGCTCCATCATATCATCTTCGGGGGTCACTACGCCCCGAAACTGCTTTGCAAATTCCCTACACATCTGTTCGAAGCTTAGGATGCTTCCCCACGGCAGCCTGCGGTACCATTCTCTTATCCTTCCCTCAAGAGTGAGCGGGAAGGCTCTGTACCTCTGGGCTGCCGACAGACCCTGCACTCCTGTCATGTCGTTGAACCGCTCTATGTGCACCAACGAATCACTTTTTCCTGAGAATTTCAGATCCGGGAAGTGGAAGTCACGTTGGATCGTGACACCAATGATCTCCGTTGAGAGTGGAGACTCGTTATCCAGCATTATTGTCCAACTTGGGCTCTTTCTGTTTCCCCGGAGGTCCTCCACAACTTGTGCCAACCTACGCACCTCCCCCTCCAGCTCTTCCGCACGAGAGGTTGGGGCTGTATCCTGTAAGTGCTGATGAGACCCTCTTTCCTCCATGTTTGTCTCCTCCCTCACGATAACGTTTGGTGCCCTAGGTCTTTGGACTTTATCTCCCACATGTTCCCAAATGGGAGCGTTCCCACGGCTGGATTCAGGGACGTCATTACATGCTTTTCTCTGTCCATCCCTGAGTTCTTGTAGTATGGAGGTCAAAGTCTCCATTTGTTTCTCCATCAGATCCATTCTTTCTTGGATCTCTCTATTCTGAGCCTCATTGGCCACTTCTCTCAAAGTCACCGATTCCTCTGGACTCACTCCTCTTCGGCTGTTTCCTCTCATCGCTGCGTTGTCTCTCCTGAATGTGTTGGGAAATCAGGCTTTTTGAACTGATCCCCACAGACGGCGCCAAAAATGTTGATGCTGTTTTCCCGCGTCCCTTCAAATAGTACTAAAAATCTTCTGCTCGAGGATAGCTTGAACTCGAGCAGGACTGCCTTCCAATTCCAGTTCATCTGTCTTCACCAGAACGGGAGTCTCTCGGACCTGTACTCACAGAAAACAAGGTCAAGGGTCGTCGGATGTTGTTCTGGCGAAAATCCTCCGACGCTCAAGTCAGTAATCAGGTTGTTCTTTTTTGTATCTCTCTTAGTTAGAGAGACCAGAAGAATGAAAGGGGTATTTTTGCCTTCCTTTCTGAATAATGGAATTCTAGAAAAATCAGAGTAGAGGGAAGTAAGAATCAGAAGAACCTGTGTGAATTTTCAGAACCCCCGCAATTTAACTATCCGTTTCCTTTTATTTTCCCTTTTTCCCGTCCTTTCTCTCCTGGATCATCCGTTCCCGCGTCAGTGGTGTCTGGGTCCCTCTGACAGCCGGGAATAGAGTAATATTCCTTGGGGATGCGCGACTGTCTCCTTAACATGGTTTACATGGCCAGATAATAATGTCGGGCATGCGCACAAGGAATGATGACACCGTGGGGGCATGTACCGGCCCTGGGCATGTGCTGGCCATCGGCAACAGTACCGCCACCATACCATGTGGGACCCTGATCAATTATCGAGAGGTGTGCTGGGATTCTGAGAAAACGGGTCGGATTTCCCTGAGCCAGGTCTCACGTTCCATTTGTCCTATGACTGGCGTGGCCCAGTTGTGCTCGAGAACTTGATTACAGCGAGCAGAAAGGTGAGCTTGGGTCTCGATCAGCGTTCGAGCTCCTCGTCCTTGTCCAGCCTTGACAGGACCTGACGACCTCGAACAGGCAAGAGAGCTTGGAGCTCGGACGGCTCTGAATTCCTCGACCTTGACCAGCTTTGACGTCTAGTGAGGCTGTCCTCGTGTCGGTGGTCGGGACTTCTGCTCGAGCTGAATTAATCCCGGGGTATTTTATTCGAGTTGGAAGGGCTTCGAGGAGACCTGCCCGATATTACCAAAACAATATATATGAATGTTAAGATGATTATTGAATAGGTTATTTGCCATATAATTTGGTTGCATAGTGGTGGGTTTTGTGGATATATAACAAATGTGTAGAGCATCTAGGATATGAAATGAAAGTATTATAAGGTGTTTTTTATTTGGTCAGCGTGAGACTGTTGTTTTTCTTTTTCTTAATTGGTATTTTCTTCGGCATATGGGCATATCATGTGTTGCGTGACCTCAATTTATTTGATCAGCTCTCTACTTTGCTGTTAGCTTTATTTATTTTTAGATTTATCCTTATTAAAAATAATTAAAAATAAATATTATCTATATTTTGTTTCTCTCTCACACCCCTTTCACTTTCTTGAAATGATTCACAATCTAAATCAAATATTATATCCTAAATCCAAACCCAAATCGAAAATGTGAAAATCTTGAATTATCACTCAAAATCAAAATCAATCCCAAGAATCAATAGCAACAAAATCGGCTACGTATTTGTAGAGGAGATTGTGTCTTCAATCAGTTATCCAAAAAATGAAATGATTGGATTTTATAATTCTACCCATCATTAAGGAGGTCAATGAAGTCAACACTGGAAAGTTTTTCTACAAAGATTAATAGACAAAATTGACCCTTGGCTTTTTGGATCATGAGCGACTAATCAACTTGTTTATTGGGCATTGTGCCATTGTCTCTCGAAAGATTATGTATGTGTTAGTAAATATAAAAGTTGATCAATTCCCAATTAAAGCAATACACTGCCTTTCAGTACCCCTTTGTCATGAGGATCTTTGTCATAATAACGTGCACTTTGACAAAGAGGGTAGTGATAGTATTGCTTTGTCAAATCAGCCCTTGAATTTTATATGCTTCGTCTAGCTTAAGCGAAAATCTGCAAAGAATATGTATAAATTTCAGTATATCAATTCTAAAAATTTAATGCACGACGATTTGGGGTGAGGAAAGGGATTGCGTGTTCATTCAGTTAAGGAGGTCAACAGAGTCAACTCTCAAAAGTTTTTCCACATAGATTAATGGTAAAATTGACCTCTGATATTTAGACTAGCAAAATTGTTTGTTGGGCATTTAATATTGGTATTCACACAAAACTTTACACAACACTTAATGCAACAGGGGCTTTTCTACTATATTTACTAAAACTTTCTAAGAAATTGTAAAAAGTTCTACAAACTTGAAGAATTGATTTTTAAATTACTCCTATAAACCCCTTAACTATTTGGATTTGGATTGCAGTAATAGGGATTCTCATGTGTATAATTCTATGTCTATTTTTAAGATAATCTAGTATTACTACTAACTTAGATCTACTAAGTTTTGAACAACGAAATGTAAATAATATTAAAGATGGACTATTTATAATATTTCTAATTATAACTTCTTCTAACTTAATCATTTGAGATTGTTGTTCTCTATATTATTTCCTATATTATCTCCTTGGCTAAATGTTACTTCGATTCTTCTATTAGTAGTAATTCTAAGTTTAATACTACAGCCTATATGGCTTCCAATTACATCTAATCTTTATAAATTATCAACTTGTTTAATGTATTCACCAAATGCCTCAATAGCACAATGAGGTAGAGTAAAACAAGTATAATTATCTAATGGCTTGTAAGCTAAACTTTTGATTAAAAATTCTTATAAACAGTTGCTCTTCTCTGTTAGAAATTCCTTGGTTGTTTTATAAACTTCTGTCAAATTGATTGGATAACAAAATATTTTGTCAAAAATACTAATCAAAATCATATCTTTTTTAGAAAATTTATAAAAGTAGTTTTCTCAAGTTCATAATAAAAAATCAAACTTTTCAATTAAAACTAGAGTTTCTTTGAAAAACCTTCTTCCTTTTAGGGGTATAAAAATCCCAACACAGAGCCTCCATTCTTCCTTAAAACACCTATCCTTTGGCTAAAATGGTATTTAGGAGTAAAGCTGGGGATGAGGTCCTTCTTTAAGGCTTTGGATATTTCTAAAAACCTTTGTTTTGCTCTAGAGTTTGATTCCATTCTTTACAGAAAACATTCGTTTCGTTATGGGCAAATAAAAGATACTTGATTTATAATGAAAGATCTGTAACATATAAACTTATTCATTTATAAACACAGAGAAATTTCCAAAGGACTAGATTTCTTTACTAGAGAAGAACTAACTTTCTTAGCTACAATACATTATGTTGAATGAAATAAATAACATACTTGAAATAACTTCTAAAAACAACCCAAAAAATTCAACAAGAGTCTTAGAACTTTTACATATTGATTTTGCTATAAGATATTTTTGTACGTTTTTCTAATCTCTAAATCTTTTTGCCTGCCTAAACAAAAGAAAACTACGTATATTAATAGAGTTCTTTGAATTTGTCTATCATTATCTTCTGCTACTTTGCTGTTTACTGCTTTCCACATGTGCGGACCAAATTGTAACAAGTTTGACATCCGCTTAGAAAAAGATTTTGTCTTTATCTACACGTGAAAAAGACAGTTCTGGCAAGTGTCAAGAGAATAATCATCACATTTTTTTCTTTTTAAAGTAGTGCTTTAAAAAAGGTGGTGATTGAAGGGAGATTTATTGGATAGTAGATCACTACTTAGTCATGCTTCTAGCTGTTTACTTTATATAATATTTTAATTTTGATGATAATAAATAATATATTATAAATAAAATAAAAAATATTTATATTTTATAATTTTATTTAATTTTTAAAAAATAATTATCATACATGTGAGACTAAGTTTAAAATATTTAAGAATAAAAATATAAAATTTATTAAATCAAAGATAAATATTAAGAGTACTAGTTTAGATGAACTTTATTATTATATTTCTTGTAAAATTAATATGATTAAATATATACATGATTATATATTTAAAAACTCAAGTTATTTTTATAATATTTTAAATAAATCGTTATTTTCATAATATAAAGCTTTTATGCTTAAAGAAAAAATGAATTTATAAAATTGGCTGTTTTTATTTTATAGACTAAATTGAAAAAAATTTTAAAAATTTTGAAATTAATAGGTATTATTTGAAATTCTAGGTATGGACCTATTTGAAAAATTTATAAAGTTTTGAGCTATAGTATAATTTCTAAAAGATTTAGGGGCAAAAATATTATTTTGAAAAGTTTTCACTGTAGCGGAAACTATTTCACTATAGCAAATGGAAAGCCGGTTAAGTTAAGCGGTAAATTAGTTATGACCAAAAAGTTCTCTGGAGATAAATGATAAATTAATTACAACAAGTGGTAAATTAGTTATTCAAAAATTTAAATTTTGACTACAACGGTAAATTTAAGCGGCAAGTCGATTATGATTAGAAAGTTTATAATAGCTAATTTTTCTATCTCAACAGCTAGTTTCTTGTTAATCTATAAAACCCTAAATCAAACTCATTTCAAAGTGAGTTCTTCAACCTTTATCAAACTTCAGCTTATTCATACAAATTATCTTGAGCTTTCATTTACTTATTTTTATACATTCAATCATTGTTGAGCTATTATTTATACATTCATTCAAAAAGAGATTATTTATTGTAATTTTTAAATTTATTAACAAATTTGTGTGAGCATAAGTATGGAAAACACTTGAGAAAAAGTGCGTATTAGTAAAACACCACTTGTAAAAGTTTATTGACACCTTGAAAGTCAATTGTAAGAACTTAAAGCCTTGGGACGGTTGGATAGTAAAATCATCAAGCGTAGTTTGCTTGGAAGTGTGGACGTAGGCGGATTTGCCGAACCGCATAAAAACTCTTGTGTTTGTTCTCTCTATACCTAATCTCTTGACTTATTCATTGCTTGAATTTATATTTGTCATAAGACATTAGCTTGAATTGATTTGTTTTATTAATTGCATAATTTTTTAAGTACCTAATTCACCTATCCTCTTGGCTAGTATACGTATAATTTCACTAGCATATTGTTAAGGTTGGGGTCTTAACATCTTCTAGATTGTTGTAGAAATATATTCCATCATCTTCTTCTTTTTCTCTTGCGTGATCTCCCATGAGATATCTATAAGCTTTGAGATCTTCCCTATTATCATCAGTAGAAATCTACAAGTTGATTATTTGTTGTCTTTGAGACAAAAGGAACTTTGGAAATACATTTGTCTTGCTTGGGTCAGGAACAATAATTGGATTAAGGAAACCAAAATCTAACAATAAATGTAGAGTTAATTTTAGTGGTTTATCTTTGAATTTTAGTTCTATTACAAACCCCAATTCAATGGTAACTCTTGCAATACTGTCGGTGAGATGGTACTTATAGTATGTATATTCTAATAGTATTTCCTGACAAAATCGATTAGTTCTTAGGCTAGTGTATGAGTATTGTCATAATGAATCTCCCATAGAATAAGAAATCTAGGTGTTTGGTAAGCAAACTTTGAGGTCTCATAGATATGTTTGGCATAGTCTTGGACGAAACTATAAATGAACTCCATTTTATCATTTTGCATTTTAGCAAGATATGCTTTAATGATAAGTCTACTATAGTGGGGTAGGTTTGAAAGTTCAGTATGTGTAAAGAAAAAGGTTATATTTTCTCTTATTTCGAGCTCACATGAGTTAAATGTTTTGTCTTTAACTGGTGGAGTTAATTGATTTTTACCTTTGTCTACCAATAGAGCTGATAAAGTTTTTAGCTTATCCTTTAGAGAATCTCTATATTCATACAAATTTATGTACCTATCATTTAATTTTTTAAAATTTTGATTATTATTTCGTAATGATCACAAAAAGACAAAGCATTAGTGTAAGATGAAACAACTCCAGTACATTGTGTATTTAGAACACATAAAATGTATGTTGAGAAAACGATGGTATGTTGCTAGCTATTTCTTTTAGTAATGAACTTATGAAAAAACTAAGACCAATTTCCTCCTTTATAGTATCAAGGGCTGATTTGAAATCATACAATTCTTGATATTTGGGCTTGTAAAAATTTATACCTAGTGTAAATCTCTTAAAGACTATGTAAAAACTAAAATTTTTGCTTAAAAGTTTACTTTGGATTTCCAAAAATAAAATGTTAATGCATTTAAAGCAACTAAAATAAAATATTGTCTTGATGGTTTTGCTGTGATTCATCTATATGGCTGCCAGATAAAGGCCTGAAAGACAAATTAGATCCCTTTGAGGATATTGGTAAACTAATATAACCGAATGTCATTTTCCCTACTCAAGAATTAGTTAACCTATTGTCTATACCTTTGATATGTTCAAATTCTACCTTATAAACATTATCTATTATAATATTAACAAAATTTAATCATCTTTTACTACTTCACTTTTTCACATTAGTCTTATTATAAAATTTAACCATTACTTCACAATATGTTCTTACTGTGAAAGGTGGATTGAGAAATAATCTAAAATTATTTAAAGCATTTATGACTCCCGAGATTTCATAATCTAAGCTGGTTAATCTATCTTGAGATTCTTTATACAGTCTTGATGAGTACCTATAAATTTTCTGTCTGTTTATTATTATATTTGCTTAGTTTAGAGAGTAATACTACTCTCCATCCGTGCTCACTAGCATCTATTTTTACAATCTTATACTCAATTTCTAATGGCAATGTTAATTCAGGTAAATCTTTACAAATTGTTTTTATTTTTAACTAATTTTATATCTGATGAATTAAAGAATTTTTGGAGTCCTGGTTTAGTTTTACTATACAAAGGTCCTACAAGCTTATTAATGTCTTTTATATACATCGTAGAATAATTTAATATTCTTAGAAAGGCTTGTAATTTTTTGGTATCTTCTATTTTATCTGAAAAATCTAACATCTTTAATATCTTCTTTATTATATGTTCTTTAATTTAATCTTTGCAGAGTTTCATTTTCTTTTTACTAATTATAAGTCCATTATTGACAAACTCATTAAAACTATAAGTAAATTATTATAATGGTCTTTTAGATTTTAATTATATTCTAATATATCATCAATATATACTAAAATAAATTTACTACATTTTCTAAATAATAGATCCATCTTATGTTGAAAGATAGAAAAGGCATTTTTCAGCCCAGATAACATAACAATCCAATCGAAATGTCTTTAAGGGAAGCTGAAGGGAGTCCATAGAATGGAGTCATCATCTATTTTAATTTGTCAAAATCTTGATTTACAATCAAATTTAGTATATATATTTGCATTTTAGATGCAATCAATTAATTGATCTTTATCAAGGATTTTATACTCGCCAGCATGTATATGTATTATCATTTAAACTTTTATAATTTATGACCATTTTCACTTTTCCTCTTTTAATTAAGTATGATTTCTAACCATAAATGTTGTATTTCTATATCTACTATTTGAATGCTAAATTCTTCTATTTGTTGTGGACAATAGTCTTCTTTAGTAGTTTTAATAGTAAAATCTATACTTCTATCCCAATATTTGATTGGGTCTTCTCCTAAAACTTGTGTAGTTTCTACTAATCTAATTATTTTTTCTAAATCCTATTTTTTAGTTTTTTTTTTTAATTTGGGCCTTCTGGTTCGTATATCTACATTTTTTAGAATAAAATTAAGATTAGAAAAATCTCCTAAATCTAAATCTCGAAAGTTTATATTCTTATTGATATATGGTTTTTCTAAATAATTTTCTAGAAAACTATCTACATTTTTTTCACTGATTTCTATTGCTGGATGTTCTATTTCTAAGTTATACGGAAAATCAAAGTAACTAGTATTGGTATGCATTTCTAAATTATGTGAAAAATCAAAATAACTACTGCTAGTTCTAAAATCAAAACTACTACTGGTTCATCCACGCTCTACATGCAACTCTGATTGAACACGTTGACATTATAGATTTCAAGAAAAGCATAAATCCGTTGGGGTGACAATTGTTCTTTTAAAGAATGTGATATAATTAACATATTAATTACCTTTAGTACTATGTATAAAATTTAATACTAAGATAAATTTAAACTTGTGATTCATTGGACTAACCCATACTTTTGTTAAGGAAAAATACTCATTAAATCCATTTTCTGTTGTGTAGAAGCTAATTTGAGCATTTCTAACACACTTATCATATTCGACCATTTGTTCAGCAAATATTAGTTGTGACAATGTTTGCAAACAAATTGTTGTGATAAGATTAATATCTACATATGAGACTTGCTACTTCCTGTATCTATCATAGCTAATGTATCCATGGTATTACCATTTCTAAATTTAATTTTACTAATAATACTAAATAGGGTTGTTTGAGATACAAGTGGTGAAGATTGACTAAAAGTTGTTTTGGTCTATCATCTAATGTTTTAGAGTGTTGATCTAGACACTCATCTACATATACATTTTTTACCTCAATTATTTATTTATCCTTCTGTTTATTTTGATTCTACTCTAATCTAAGGATTTTATGTGTGAATTTAGATTCTTATTTTTCTAATTGAAATTGTAATATTTCTATTTCTAATTTTAATATTTATATTTCTAAATTTTGTCTCTTTGGTTTGCTTAGACTCTTGTGTTTCTATTTCTACTAGTTGATTTTTATAGGTTTTAACTAAAAAAAAAAATTAAAAACTTCTATTTTACAATTCTTACACTTATATCTAAATTCTATACTAGGGAAAAGTTTACATATATGACATCACATTCTATTTTTTCATTTTTTCCATCTAGTTGTTCTAGGTATAATCCTTCTAGATCTATATTCATAAAGCTATAATCTTCATCATCTATATAAGTGGATTCTTTAGAATCAAATTCTAAATTTAACTCTTCTAATTTTAAAGTTTCATAATCACTAATTATTTTATAGGCTTCAATATCACCATTACTTATGTTTACTACATCTATTCTAAGTTATATATCCAATTGACTCATTCTCTAAAAAAATTCATTCTTTTGTTAGGACATACATTTAAGAGATGTTTTGAATCTTCACAAATGAAACGGGTACATTTACTCTTGCTAGGCTTTTTAACATACTCATTACTCTTTTTTTTTTTTCCTTTCTTATATATTTATCTTTTCTTCAGAAACTTCCTTTTATTGTTGTATTTACAAGGCTTAAAATATTTTTATATTTTTTCTTTCTGTATTTTTGGCCATTATATTGTTGTAGAGTATAAATAACTTTTTTATAGAAATCATAAGGTTGCGTTTTGAGCGTTTTTTAAATATTAGCTTGTTCAGATTTTTCTCTAACTATACTATAGGTGAATACTATTCTTGGTCCTTTTCCTAAACCTTTCTTAAAGTTCTTACTCTTCTAATAATTTTCTATTTCTCTTCCTAAAATTTCTAGTAAATTTCTAAAATATTTATCTCCTATCGTCTCTTAAACTATTTAAAACTAAGAATATAAGAACTTTGAACAGGTCACGCATCTTAATTAATTAATGTGTTACTTTTTATTTAACTTAATTTCTTTCTTCAATAAGTTTAAATTTTATAAGTATAGAATTTTCTCTCTCCTTATCAAGTCTAAATAGCTGAAAAGTCTATTTAATTTACAATCTCGCCCTTTACCATTTCTCAATTTACAAATCACCCGTCTTTGAAAAATAAAAGTACGTTTCTACCCCTACCACGTCCTTCTTCTATCTCGTATGCACGACTTAGGGAGCTCGCTTCAATTATGTCGCCGTGTGTGGAAGGTCATCGCTGAAATCATTTAACTCAGCTCAACTATTAGTGTCTAATCTGAGCTTCTCGTCACTGTTAGTTGAATTTCGATCACCATTAACAAGCAAGAGCATTTCATTAATTTTACATTCCAAGGGTAATTTTGTAAATTCAAACCTTGTAGTTATTTTTGTAATCTGAAATAAGGGCAATTTGGTAATTTAGGATTCTGAGGGTAATTCGATAATTTTATACTTTGGGTGCATTTTAGTAATTTATAGGTGTAGAGGTATTTTGGTACTTTTACAGTCACGAAAATTGTATATTATGGATAAAATGTCATTTCGTGCTATATCGCATAATATTAGTTATATGTCGCAATTACGGAAAGTAATTATGCCGTTTCCTTGATTTAGAAGGAACTGCGACAAGAACTAATCTGCTGACGTGGACAATACCCGAGTTTTAGCATCATCACGGTGAAAGGATTATACAAAACATATTTTCATGGTTTAATATGATAGTAAAGTATGTTTATGAAATAAGTGTTTTAAATACTCGGATTTAATGACTTTCTCAAAATGAATTTTATTCACGTATTGATATGTTACTAAAAAGTGTTTGGTTAATATTTTTCATATCGAATTTGAATAAAGTAAGATAGCATTTTAAATACAAGAAAAGTGGGTTTAAATGTGTTAATGAAACATAAGAATAATGTAAAGTATGATTAAAATGTATATAAATATGAGCAAAAATGTTGTTGTAAAATCATAAGACAAGTATCCTCCCCCTCCAAATATAGTGATACAAATGATCTAATAAGATATGAGTCTTTTGAGGCCCGTCTGAATACACATAGAAGCTTTGGATCGTGTGTTTAGATGCTTTTGCCTTTTGGGGCCTTATACATGCAATATAATGATAACCGAGATACAATTATTGAGATATAGATTATATGAGTCTTTTGAGGCCCGTCTGATTACACACAGAGGCTTTAAGTCATGTACTTGAGTGCTTTTATCTTTTGGGAAATAGTTTATACATGCTTAGATATGGTGAGATATATGAGATAATTCGTGTAGCTTTGGAGCATGATAGTGTCTAAATAATAAGTCATTACCCTTCCGTTGAGGTCTGAGCATGAGATCTGGTGAGATATATGAGATAACCGGTATAGCTTTAAGGTATTACAGAACCCAGATAGTACGTTATTGCCTGTCTGTTGAGATCTGGGTATAAGGTATGATGAGATATATGAAATAACACTTCATTAGTCAACCCGTTGTAGCTTCGGGGTATGATAGTACCTCGATAGTACGTTATTTCTGCCCAGTTAAGGTCCAGGTATGACCAGATTAATCTATAGGGTACTTGTTTAGTAACATTTTCAGAATTCAGTTTGATATTATAATGTGTTATGATTTTCTAGATTTTATGTGGTATTATATATTATTTTTATGTCAGTACATGTTTTAAAAATTAAATAAGTAATTTAAGTTTCTTATGATAATTTAATGAAATTATATAGTAAAATGGTTAATTTATTTTATAGTAAGTTTATTTTCAAAATATGTTATCCACTCACTGAACTCACTAAGTATTATACTCACTCTGTTTTATTATACCTCCCCCTTCCGGCAACAGGAGATTTGCAGGTGCAATGGTCGACTAGCAACTGTAGTTATTTTGACATTTTAGCCACATGATGGTGCTAGGAGATATGTTATTGTTAAGCATTTTGGTCATCTTATTTTCAGATTGTATAATTGTATTAAGATATGATGATTATGAATGTTTCTTTTGAGTTTTTGGAAATATCTTGGTGAAAATCAATATTATAGTTGAGAAGGTTGCTCAATGAAGTTGGTGTATATTAGACTATTTTAGGAGTGCTTGTTTTATGAATTTGCAGGTTTGGGAATGCTATATTTATAGGGGAGACTCTACCAAATTTTTGGTAGGATTCTTATATAATTATATTATTATCAATAAAGTTAGATAATGTAAGATAGACTCACATTGGGCGGTCAGAGCAGGTTATTTCAAATTAAACTTTTTCCTTTTATTTTTATATTTTTGCACTCCCCCTCCCCTCCTGGTTTACTGGTGAAAAATAAATACAAAACATGCTTTAACCATAATGTATTATGGTAAGATAAATAAAATAAAATGAAAACACTTTGAATTTATCTCAATAGGAAAAAGATCAAGTAGGTAATAATCATACTTTGTAGAAAATCAAATCTAAAAAAGTGACTTTGATCAATTAGTCTCTATAATCTGCATGGCTTAGGTGAGGTGATGATCAACTGCTCCCTCTTTGCAACCTTTGCTTGTGTTATCTACTTGTACCTCAATTCTAGATTTTCAACCAATTTAAAAACAAAGAGGAGTTTTACTATATACATAAGTTTCTAATTCATCCATAAAATCTCTGCCACTTTAAATAATGATGATGTAGTTAACAATAAATTCACAAATAAATATATCAAAATAAATTATGTATAAATATTTTAAATATCTAAACTGCTCATTAAAGATACATTAACTGCTTTAACAAGATCTGCTTCTATTTATACTTCAACTTCATATTTGACAAAACTTGCATATGAATTTTCCCTTTTCTATTCTCCTTCCCATTGGACTTCCAACCCGCCTTCACACTAATAATGCCATTACCATAAATTGTCTTAGTGTTTCCAAGCTCATGATCAAGTTCAATTTTGTTGAAAAGTAATGCCACAATTTGGAAAATTATTGAAATGCTCAAATCGGCTAAATTGTGAAATTTTGAAATAAATGCTCTTTATAAATAGAGAGGACAGGAAAAGCTTAAGAGCATCCCTAAAAATTGTGAGATCTAAGAGTTTCAAGTGAGCTATTTAAAAGTGTACAGAGAGTATTTCCTTATGTGCTAAGGGGATTGATTTGGGTGTATTGTGTATTGGGTTTAGAGAGTTTTTTCCACTTTTGTAATTTCTTTTAGTTAGCAAAATTATCTTCCAATCTTTGCCCATGGACATAAGCTTTAAACCAAATCACGTAAATTTTTGTGTCCTATTTTCTTTGCATTTATTTGTCACCACATTTATATTTTTCCCAAAGTCGCAGTCACTATAATATTAGTAATTGCTCAATTTGTGCTTTCATAACAATTGGTATCAGAGCCGAAGATTCGTACTTGGGTATACAGTACTATTTATATATATATATATATAGTACTATTCATAGATACGATGGAGATGGCCATTTATACTTTGGAGATAGTTTGTTATAAATAGTATTTATTTATACATGTTTAGAAAATTTCTATCAATAACATGATAAAAGTCAAGGAGTCTAGGTTTTAAGTGGGACCATTAAGACCCCTTCATTCTCCTGGAAACTTTCTTAGTGTATTTATTTATACAAAATAAAAATCATAGAAGCTATTCTTTTAAGTGTGAATAGTTGTTGAAGGCACTGGTTATGTAGGTTAAGAAGGATGGTAGAGACATCATCGTCATCGTCATCTTTATCAGTAAGAACTATAAAGTTTGAAGTGGAGAAATTCGATAGTATCAATAAATTTGGTATGTGGCAATGTGAGGTATTGGATGTCTTATGCTAGCAAGAATTATAGCTTACTTTTGAAGGAAAGCCTGATAAGATGGGTGACAAAGAGTGGACAAAGATTAATAGATAGGCATGTGTTACAATTTACCTATGTTTGACTAAAGATTAACAGTACTTTGTCCTGAGGGAAACATCAATAAAGAAATTATAGAACACGCTAGAAGAAAACTACATAAAAAAGTCTTGAAAATAGGCTTTATATGAAGAAAAAACTATATCGATTCACATATGCACCTGACATGTCGATGCATGACCAACTCATTCAACAAGATATTGTTGATGTTAATTCTCTTCCTCATAAATATAACTACCTTACCACCACTTTGCTTCATGGGAAAAATAGTGTCATATTCAATGTTGTATATAATGTGTTGTGTAACTTTGAGATCAGAAAAAAATATAGAAAGGGTAAAAAAGAAACAGTTACAGAAGTATTGACAGCAAGAGGTTTTTCACAAAGCTGCAAACTTAGAAAAGAAAAAACAAATATAGAGGGAGGTCTGCAAAAGATGAATGTGCATTTTGTCATTAGAAAAGGCATTAGAAAAAGAATTATCATAAGGTTATTTCTAATGCATGTGTAGTGAAACATGATAAGGATTCTTGCTTTTGGCATAAAATTGACATGTCACAAAAATAAGTGAATTTTAGATTTGGGGTTTACTTATCAGATGTGCCCTAACAAGGCTAGTTTTCTAACTTTAAGGAGCTTGACGATAGAGTTATTTTATGGGCAATAAAAATCCTTGTAAAATTATGGGAATAAGTTCAATCCAATTGAAGAATCATAATGGTTCAATCAAAGTCTTAATATATGCCTGCTACGTATCAAACTTGAAGAAAAATCTCATTCCATTAGAAGTTCTAAAACCTAAAGGATTACAATCACTCTAAGCGATGAACTGTTGAACTAGTAGCTGGCAGTGATGAAAGATACAAGAAAAATTAACTTGTACTATTTCTAAAGGAGCATGAATATTGGATCATAATCAACAATTTTTGGAAAAGATGCAAATCCAGAAGTAAATAAGTTGTGACATATGTGTTTAGGGCGTTGGTGAAAAATTTTGTAGACTTTAGTGAAGCAAGGTTTATTGAAATGTGTAAGCTCTTTCAAATTAGAATTTTGTGAATATTATGCTCTAGGCAAGTAGAAAAATGTAAAGCTTGGCTCAGCAATTCACAATGCAAAAGGGATTCTAGACTATGTTCACAATGATATGTAGGAACATTCTAGAGTTGCTGCTTTGGGAGGTATATACTACTTTGTTACTTTTGCCGATGATTATTCAAGAAAAGTGTAGGTGTATTTGATGAAGAACAAGAATGAAGTTTTAAGTATATATTTGAAATAAAAGAAAGTGGTTGAGACTCAGACTGGTCAAAAGGTAAAATAAAACTTCACTCAGATAATAGTGATGAGTGAAATACTAATTGAGCAACCCAAGAGGAGGGTGAATTGGGATTCTTAAAAATTTAAGCAATTAAAACTTAATACAATCTTAATAAGGAAAAAAAATTAAAATACTTAAATTTAAAGTGCAGTAAATATAAAAGAATAAGGGAAAGAGAATTGCAAACAAAAGATGTGGCTCAGCCAACCGTGCCTACGTCCATGCCTCCAAGCTCATTAGGCTTGAGGATTTCAGTAAGTGCACCTCCAAGGCTTCTACAACGCTTACACTTGATTTTCAAGGTGTTAATAAACCTTTAAAATACTTAAATTTAAAGTGCAGTAAATATAAAAGAGTAAGGGAAAGAGAATTGCAAACAAAAGATGTGGCTCAGCCAACCATGCCTACGTCCATGCCTTCAAGCTCATTGGGCTTGAGGATTTCAGTAAGTGCACCTCCAAGGCTTCTACAACGCTTACACTTGATTTTCAAGGTGTTAATAAACCTTTAAATAAGATATTATTCCCAATCTCTTAACCCAAGTGTTTCCAATACTTGTAATCACTCAATTTTGATTTTACAATAAAGATTATAAAAGATCTCACTTACAAATTGTGTTTGATTACAAAATAAAAGCTCAATATGTGAATAAGAAGGATTACAAGACTTTAAGCTTTGATTGCTCTTTAATGTTCATTAATAATTGTAGTTGTTAAGCTTTTATTTGGATTTAAATGATTTTTTTTATAGTTTGAGAAGAAAACTAGTCGTTATTAACTTTTTGATGATAATCGGCTTACCGTTTATGCTAAATTGGCTTGCCACTTGATGTTACTATTATAGGAAAAAAATTGAATTCTATAAAATCAGCTTGCCGCCGCTATCTGGTTAGCCATGTTTCATAACCGATTAGCCACTTCTTCAAATTCGGTTCGCCATTTACATTCCAGAGATCTACTGTCTTGAAATCGGTTTACAATTTTCTAAATCCGTTTAGCGCCTCGCTACTATAGTGAAAACTTTTTATAATTATAATTTTGGCTCAAACTTTCAGAAACTCTATTATAGTATAAATACTTTACAAAACCATTCAAAAAGGTCCATTTTCAAGATTTCAAAGTTTTCAAAAAAACTTTTTCAATTTAGTCCACAAATTTGAAAAATAATTAATTTGATAAAATTAATTTCCCTTGAAAACAAAATCTCTTATATAGTGAAAATAGTAATTAGAGATATCATGAAAAATAACTTGAGATTTTATTATATATAACATGTGGTTTGTTATCATAAAAATAAATTATATATCCATATAGGCTAACAATGAGCATAAGAATGATTGGGGGATAATTTGTTGATAATCGGCTCAATTTAAAAAAAAAAAAAGTTTCACTGTAACATATGAATTTGTTATATTTATATATATAAATAATAAATCAAGAGGGGGCCTATGTGATAATTAAGAGGGGGTCTATGTGATAATCAAAATGGGGCTTTAGTTGATATTTGGAGGGTGCTTAAAAGAGTGAAACCAGGTGAAACTCGGATTTGTAAACCGAGAGAGAGAGAGTGTGTGTTTGAACCGTTGACCTGAACCCAAACCCGAAACCCAACCCACAGGTTTTTCCCATTTCCGGCCACTTCACCGGCCGAGCAAGGTGTCAAACGGAAGCTTGTGAGCCGGCCATCCACCCCACCTGTCCTTGTTGCCAGAAAATGCGTGGAACGCCGCCGGTGAAACTCGAAACTTCCACGGGTTTGCGCGGATGATCGCCGCTGATTCTGGCCGTATTTGGCTGCGCCACCTGTTGGAAAAGCTTCCCCACCTCACCATATTTCATTCCTGACCAGTCACCGGCACCAAGGAGGCCGTTTTTCCGCCGACCGATCACCCCAAGGAGCCGCGAATTCACGAGCTCAATCCAGCATCACCGCCGTGAGTGGGAAGCCACCACCGGCACCGTTGAACTCACCTCAATGAGAAGTGTCTAGTCCGAGCTTCCCCACCGCCGTTGGGTGAATTCCGGTCAACGTTGACGGTAAGGGAATTTTGGTAATTTCGCGTATTGAGGGTAATTTCGTAATTTCTAACTTTGAGGATGTTTTTGTAATCTGAATTAAGGATAAATTAGTAAATTATGAAATTAAGGGTAGTATAAATTCAGATATTTTATTGGTAAATTACGAATACGGGATTAATACAGTAAGCGGGAAAATTAAGAGTTGTAATGTTAGAACGAATATTTACTTTAAGCGTTATTTTCGTGACATTAGTTCGAATTATAATTATGGGAAGTAATTATATCATTTCTGTAAAATAGGTGGATCTGCGGACGAGAGTCTACCTGCGGACTTGGGCGGTAGCCGAGTCTGAATTTGTCACTATGAGTGGAATATATTGAAATTATTTGATTTTTATATAGTAAGGCTTGTTTATGAAATGAATATTTAAAGTGCTTTCATTAAATGGTTCTCCGAAATAAATGTTTATTACGTATAAATATTTTGTTAAGTTATATATATTCATTTATGCTCCGTATCGATTTTAAAATAGTAAAAGAGATGATTGATTTCCGAACGTGATTTAAAGTGCTTTTATATGGACTTCGAGCATGATTTTAAGAGTATATGATTTGATCTTGAGCGTAATTTTAAAGTGTATATATGTTGATTCTGAGTATGATTTAAAGAGTATATGATTGATCTTGGGCATGATTTAAAATATATATATATTGATTTCGAATATGATTTAAAGTGTATATATATGATGATTTCGATCATGATTTTAAGTTTTAAAGCAAATACCCATTCCCTCCAGATGAGATGAGATAGAAGGCCTTTGGGGCCCATTTGAACACACATATAGGCTTTGGGCCGTATGTTTGGGCGCTTTCGCCCTTTAGGGGCATATGCATGCAGACAGATATTGAGATATGAAACCGGGTGCTCCGGACACGATGTCGCAAGATAGAGCATCATAGCACATCCGTTAAGATCTGCGTATGAGTTATGCTGATAAGCATGAGATGGTACGTCCTTTCGTCTATCCGTGTAGCTCCGGGCATGATGGTACTCAGATAGTACATCATTGCCGTTCGTTGAGGTCCAGATGTGACTAGATTATCCTCTGGGTATTTGTTTAAGGATATTTGTATTACTTAATATTTGATATTTCAGTATAAGATGATATTTCAATATAAGATATTTTTTTATTGATTTTGTGGCAGTATTAGTTTTGCTTATGTTCAGAATATGATGAAATGAAAGGAGTTTTTAATTGAAAATATTACAGGTACTACACAAGTGATGCACTTCTTTTTGAAAGTATTTTATGTTTTAAAAGCTACTATCCACTCATTGAGCTCACTGAGTTTTATACTCATTCTATTTTATTATAATTTTTTCCCCTCAGGAGATTACAGGTACAACAGTTAACCCAGTAGTTGTACATAGTTGGAGTCATTTGAGCCACGTGAGGTTGTTTGAGGCTATAGACTAATTATTTCTTTTGGTTAATGTAAACATCCTATTTTGGAATTATAATAGGAATGTGATATATGAACTATGAAACGTGTGTAATATTGGATATGTTACTGGATGAGATTGGGTTGAAGTAGTTTGGTGTATAATAAATGATTTGGGAGTGCTTGTGTTGTAATTGTAGGTTTGGGAATGTTATATGTTTAGAAAAGGTTCTGCCAAAATTTCGGTAGAATTCTCATTAATAAAATGATTTTAATGTTTGAGTTCAGTTTCTTAAGATACGCCGCCTCAGGGAATGGGGCGGGTTGTCTCATTCACTAAGGTGGAGAATAATTAAAAAGTAATGCCGCAGTTTAGCAAATTGTTGAAATGCTCAAATTGGCCTATTTGACAAGTTGGGACATTGGTCAAATTGTGAAATTGTTAAAATCAATGCTCTCTGAAAATAGAGAGGAGAGGAAGAGCTTGAGAGCATCCCAAAAAAAAATTGTGAGCTCTAAGAGCATTTCAAGTGAGCTCTTTAAAAGAGTAAAGAGAGCATTTCCTTAGGTACTGAGGGGATCGATTTAGATGTATTGAGATTTGGTTTTGTGAGTTTTTCTCATTTTTGTAACTCTCATTAGTTAGTAAAATTATTTTTAAGTCTTTGTACTATAATATTCATAATTACTCAATCCTGCGCTTCCGCAACAAGCTTCTTTACCAACAATTGAATACTGAATCAGGGACTCGACAGTCAAATTCCCAATGCTCTCAATTCTCATTTTTTCCCGCTTCCAGTTCCCATTCAAATTAGACGTCACTCAATTATAGTTTAAGCAGCAAGGCAAAGTAAGAATGTTCGAGTCAAGATCACAAGACACTTACTATTACTTGCTTTGCACCACCCTGTAGGTCAGCATCCAATGAAACATTGTTAGGCTTCAACATTGACTGCAAGTATTATAAGATGAAAACAGTCATTTAAATAAAATTAAAAAATAAAAATAAACCAAATATTATAATAATCGACCAAACTGTATTCGAACAAAATGCCAGGGATAGAATAGAGCACAAGGTCCAATCAGTATAGAAAAAGTTTTGACAATCAAATGCTTACCACTCTCAACTTCAGAGACTTTTGGGCCATCTTCTTTGGTGAAAAGAACAAATAAATAATTGTAGAATATCTTCATCATTTTATGAAAAATACGTCTTACAGCATCCTTTTCTAAACTCACGGTTACCTACAAACCAAAAGAAGTGAAAGATAAAAAAAACGAGAGATTTAGTATCTAGTCAAAATTTAATGACACAAAAAGAAACAATCAGTCAAACAACGAATAGCAATATCCAGACTTGAATCTGTGCCATACTTTGGCATTGCGGTCCCATGCAAAGTAAAGTAATACCTTGGACAACGGATAACGTAACTGGAATCTTCTCCTTAAAGTAGCACTGCGCCAGAGATGGAACAATTTTCCAGACCTGCAAAATGTAAATTTTCTTCTCTTAAAACCAAACATACAGCTAAATCATAATAAAAAAGAACGAAGCAAAACCATTTAGATTGTCACAAACTAGAGCGAAATCTGGATATCAAGTATCCCCTAATGCTGAATAAAACCATTGTGGCATTTAATTTTATGGAATCAAATGTTTATAAAGAAGAAAATGCAGTATGATAACAGGACAACCAGATCATGTTAACAAGTTCAATATCTTACCTGGTCATGGTGTATGGTGTCTTCACAATAACGTTCCAGCAAAAAATAATCGTCTTAAGAAATTAAGGATTTTCTAAAGATAGTGAATGTCCATCTTCAGAAAAATGGAACTTGGGCTCCAATATGCTGTGACAGGAAAATATATATGTATTAATAGTAAACAATAATCATAAACTTGAAAAACATGGATAAAAAGATAAAAAGATAGAGAAAACAACTAAGTGGGATAAAATATATAAAGAAGGAAGAACCATATCCAACGTAAAAACAAGTTTGGAATCAAGTTCCCCAAACCACGTACAAAGACAGACACAAAACCTATAAAAACGATTAAATTTATTATCCAATTCAATTCAAGTGACAAATCAAACCGAATCACAATATGAAAAAGGAAGAAACTGATGCTCTTGAAACAGACTCACATTTATAATATGGGATGAGAATACCAAGTGGGTCTGATCCACTGTATTCAACTTTATCAGTGCTTAATGGTTTTAGGATCATACAACCATGCTCCCTAGTTGTATCATTCTGATGCATCAAAGAATTTTAGTTATAATTAATTCTCCCGCCGAAGTTTCCAGATAATCAAAACACGGGAAATGTTGGATTATATCATAACTGGTTTCTCACAGATATAGAAAGGTGCAAAATTCAGTTTTTTCCATAAGTTCAAAGCTTCTTAGTAAGCCCAAACGAAGCACCAATATAATCAATTTTTTCTGGCGAGGTCTTCAAGATGAACAAGCAGAGGAGGAAGATTTTCCCTAGGTGCAATAGTTTCTTCTAGCAACGAAACATGAAAATTGAACACCTCAGAAGGAAGTTAACATGACCTACAATAAAAAGAGGGATAAAAATAAAAGAGAGAGCAGAAAAAAAGAGGAGGCGAGTGTCCAACCTATAAGCTTTTTTTTTTCTATGAAAAAAAAAAAGAATTATCAGAAGGAAAACAATCACAAGTCACAAACAGAAAACATTTAGCTAGTATTTGCCGCAAGTCTATAGTAGCCATGCAATTTGATTAATAACTCTCGCCAATGGCAAAACAGATACAGCCGATCTGTTCTTCTAAGTCTACTAGTAGCGAAAAAGCAAAAGTAGATGTAAGACGTTAATTTAATTATTTTAAAATTCTAGAATTTTATTTTCTGTTTTAATTAGAGTTAATTAAATAACAATATCTTAGTCTTTTTTTTTCTATTATAATTGTGATTTAATTTTCTTTTTTTTTTTTTAAGTTAACTTAAGAAAGTAAGTTTGCTCTATTATAAATAGAGAGGTCTTATAATTATTTTCATAACTTTAATTGAATAACTCAATAAAATTTCTCTTTTATAATTCTTGTGGAATTATTTATCAAAAATCTCTCTTGTAGAGTCGTTTGAATTAAAGCATCATCTAGTCTTGCTTTATACGTTATTAAAATCTCATTGAGTCGTTTGGATTAGAACGGATCTAATCACGCTTCGATTAGAGCGTAATTTAATCACGTTGACTTGGTCCTGTACTGGAACGATATTTAGTTATCCTCATTCTATCAATTTCGCTTCTGCTACGCCGCTACATCAATTGGTATCAGAGTGGTTATGTGCAAATCGCACAGCTTTCCTGAATACTAACAACCACCACCACCAATTCCATTATTTAAAAAAAAAAAAAAACCTTGAAACCCTAGCTGCTGCCACCATCCACCACCATAGCCACCACAATCCGGCCACCATACCACCAGCCACTGCCTCCATTTGACGCGCCAGCCACCTCCAATCAAGACCCAGTTGTAACCGCCTCTATCCGCCACCTGGACAACTATAAAACTGCCAAAACTCGCAAGCTCCTCCCCCTCGATTCGCCATCATCAGCCCCCTTTACTATCGAGCACCACCACCATACAAATCCCCAGGTTACACAAACTAAAACCCGACCATCCACGCCACCAAACACCAGCTGAAGACGTCGCAAACCACCGCAACTTCAAGCTCATTTTCCGGTCAAACCACCATGAAACTGACCAAACCACGGCCACCATCGTGTTCCTCACCATCAAATCTTTCAGATCCAACCAACTTCACCCCAAATCACGGCCACCGACGTCCGATCACACCAAACCCAAGAGTTGAACATTATTTATGATTTTGCCATTGCGTGGAAATTTGACAATAAATGGCAAATTACCGTCCATACCCACCTCATTCTCATATATCAGAATTATCTGCATACAACCGTCCCGAAAACGATGATCAAGTGATGTTGGCAATGTCTATGGAGACTTTCAGGCAGATAGACAGAGAAGCAGTCTTGCAAGTGTTTGAGAAAGTTTGGAACCAGAGATTGGCAGTGATAGAGCAAGCAATCACGGCTCTCACACTTTCTGTCAACAATATCATCAAGGAAGAACAGAAGCAGAGAGTTAATTGCAATGAAATAGTTGAAAAATACTCGCTTGAGATGACAGAAGAAAAGGTACAATTTGTTATTGATTTAAAGTTTCAATCTGATAATTTATACGAGAATGTGCATGATGTTTTCTTGGAGAACAAGATAAGTATTAAAGATGATGAGCAAAATAATGTTAAAGAAGTTGAAATGATTGAAATGGTTCTACCTATTTATATTGAATACAAGAAGATTGTGCTTGAAGAAAATTTGCTTGAAAATGTGAAATATATTGGAGAGTGCATTGAGCGACAATTAGGAAAAGGCAAAAGTTATTTGATTGTTGTTCTTTCTTGGAAATATTTATCTTCTAGAAAAATACATAAGCAAAAGAAATTGTTGAAGTATGGATTCTTTAAAGTTTCGAGAATGATTGATGAGAAAAAGAACAAGTTCAAATTACAAGATAATTTGCTCCTGCACTATAAGTTTCATCCTTCAGACTGTATTCAAACTTGATGACGAGTTTCTTTTAAGAGGGAGAGTATGATGTAGGATGTTAATTTAGTTATTTTAAGATCTAGAATTTTATTTTTTGTTTTAATTAGAGTTAATTAAGGAATAATATCTTATTATTTTATTTCTATTATAATTTTGATTTATTTTCCTTTTTTTAAGTTAACTTAGGAAAGTAGATTTACTCTATTATACATAGAGAGGTCTTGTAATTATTTTCATAACTTCAATTCAATAATTCAATAAAATTTATCTTTTATAATTCCTCTGGAATTATTTATCAAAAATCTCTCTTGTAAAGTCATTTGGATTAGAGCGTCATCTAGTCTTGTTTTATGTGTTATTAAAATTTTATTGAGTCGTTTAGATTAGAATGAATCTAATCATGCTTCGATTAGACTGTAATATAATCACGTTGTCTTGATCCTATACTAGAACGATATTTAGTTATCTTCATTCTATCAATTTCGCTTCTGCTACGCCGCTCCATCAAAAGTGAAATGAAAGAAATATTCAGAGATAAAGGGAAAAAAAATTAAAAGAATTTATTCTGATAATTTCATGCAATGTCCGGCTTAAAAGAAATGAAACATATAAGGACATTAGTTATAAGGACTGACATCTAGAACGTTAATAACTGGTAATCTAGAGTAATAAGTGGTAGAGAAAATCTAACTCAAAGAAGACAAAAAAATTCAAAAAATAAAAAATTTAAATTGAAGAAATGAAGAAACCCCACTCGAGCAGAAGTTGAAACAGAAAAGGAAAATGAAATCCTCGACCAAGTCTCTACTCTTCCTACCTTGTTCTACACCACCATTCGGGCATAAAAACCAAACCTTCTTAGCAGCTTCAGTAACATTCTCTTGGACTTTTACTAGTCAATTGCCCTTCGTTTTACTTGCAATAAATCAGAATATCAACAACACAAAAATGAGAAGCACAACCAACAGGAGAACAACGAAAGAAAGGGACAGTACAACTCAAAATAATTGAATTTGGATATTTTAACTACAGGTCTATTTTTTCCCCCCTTTGATGTGAACTACAAGTCTTTAACAGAGGTATAAATATCTTTTTCCCTATTCTTTAATTATAATGAAAACATTGCCAATTTTCTCATATTGAAATTATATATATATATATATACTTTTTTGGTACAAAAGGGCTTAGTCAAGCTAAGACAAAACTGAACGGAGAATCATTGTTCCGTACAAACCATGATAAAGCCAAAACCCAAGACCAGCCGAAGCTTCCTAAAAAATATAAAAGCCAAGAGGCATGAAGCCTGCATTTTTAGCCAATAAATAAGCCGCAAAGTTGGTTTTTCATTAGATATGTCGAATGGACACTTATCAATCCTTGTTAAGGAGACTTTTGATCGAATTTGTCAATGGTGTGTGCACATTTGGGCTATGATCTCGGGACTCAATCATTTGATGGATGCAAAGGCTGTCAACCTTTACCTCTGAAAAACGAATGCTGTGGTTCCATCCAAGATTTAGCCCTTGGTAAAGCCCCCAAAGCTCCGCCATACTAATGGAACAATAACCAATATTCATTCCAAATCCCCGAATTCACTTCCCATTGTTATTTCGAATTAAACCTCATGTACTAGTTTCTCCATTAAGTCCTCTTGAACCATGAAAATTTTTAGTTGGAAATAAGGCCATCTAGGGGCTGTCCATCCAACTCCAACAGGTACCTTGCAATTCCTTGAATTCAGATTTGTCTTATTCAATTGTTGTATTGCATGCACCCAAGCTTTGATATCCGACACCACCTGAAAGCTGCACGGGGAACCATTGGCAATGAGAGATTGATTCCGCCAATTCCAAAGCTTCCATATAGTAACCCCGAACACAAGGGACCAGTTATCATCCTTTTCAGATCTTCTCCAACTAGAAATATTATTAATTAGCCACTCTCGGAGATTAAGAGTGAAGAAAATGCCTTTAATATTGCCAGGTAGCAAGGAGTTCCATACCCATGTAGCCAAAATGCAGTCACGAAGTGCAATAGTGCATACAGGATATTTTCCGTTGCATGGCCACACATATCACACACCGAGCTATCATAAATATGTCGTCGAACGAGTTCCTATTTCGTTTTAAGTTTTCCATGCATTATGAGCCAAAGAAAGACTTTAATCCCGTGTGGCCCCTTCAAACGCCAAATGAGCTGCGAATCGGTACTATCTCCACTAACATCATGGTTACAGAGATGAAGGTAAGCAGATTTGGTAGTAAACTTGCCATTTCGTGAAAAGCCCCAAAGAGGTTGATCTTCACCGTCCAATAAAGATGGAGGTTTAACGGTCACAATCTGAAGGAGTTGATTGTTGGATATAAGATGGTCGAATGTGTTGCACTTCCATGTACCATCAATGCCAACCATATCAGCCACACATTTATTTTCTATCTCCACACGTATCTGTTGGCTTTCGTGAGATTTAAGAGATGATCCATCCGGAACCCAACGATCATTCCAGAAGTTTACGTTTCTCCAATTTTATACAACCCATCTAATACCACTTACAACCTGTGGCCAAATGTTTGAAACCGCTTTCCACATGTGAGAGCCATGTCTTACGTTTAGATTAGTTGGGATCCCGATCGAATCTAACCCATATTTAGTTCGAAGAATACCCATAAGCTCTGAGGCGAAGCGACCATATTCAAACCAATTTTCATTAGAAGGGTTGTTCATGTGAGAGAGATTTTTCAAACCGAGACCCCCTTTGCTTATCGGTTGACAGATTGAATTCGATCCATTTAACAAGGCTTACCTTGCGCTCTCTTGCAGCACCAATCCAAATAAATCTACGACAAATTTTATCATTCTTCTTGTGAATACTCGTTGGTAATCGAGTAGTTTGCATTGCAAAGGTGGGAGTTGCTTGGATCACAGATTGCGCTAAGGTCGCATGTCCAGTGGTGTGTGCTCTGCAATTAGTGTATAGTGTCAATGTGCAAGTGTACACAACAAGTAATATTATTACGAGTATTAAGATTGTCTCCACAATGATTGATATTATCGGACTTGCTAAAGTAATGTTAACAGTACAAATTTTAGTACATTAAATAAAATAAAATAAGTGATGAGATTAATGATCTATTTAAATTAAAGTTGCAATAAACAGAATGGAATAAAAAAATATAAAATCAAACACCAAAATGTAACAAAAAGTTAGTAAGATTCTAAAGTCACTTAATAGTTAGTGGCTATCTTTTAATTGAGGCACAGTTGCTACAGCATCTACTATAGCACTAGTCAGAATCTCTAATGCATCATTAGCCGTCGCATTTTTGATATTTTATGTATGTATATGCTATCTAATAGTGACTAATTGTTAAACTACAAGGTAAATTCATATATCTAGTTCATTACTAATAGTAGATTAAGCATAACCCTATTCAAATTAAGATTAACTCAACTTGAAAAACTTAATCTAAAACTATGTATTGTCTTAGTTTGTCACTAGATCAGACTTTTTTCTGGCTTTTTCTTAGCTAGTATCTTGTAAATGGTAGTCAATCGAAATAGAGATTTACAATAAATAAAAACAAAATGCTACAACAGATTCTGAACAACATATATATATAAATCACATAACAATTAAACTTACTCATAACCCAACTAAATTAATATTTAGCTTATAATGAGCTTTAAAACAGTAAAAACGTAAGTATTTGCCAATAAATACATCATCAAAAAGAGAATAAAATAAGCAAATACAAGAACAAATTTGAGTACAAAAAGGATAAAAGTGTCGTGCTTTTGTCTTCCAAGTATCTCTTATTCTTTCCACAAAATATCCTCTCTTATATCTCTCACTACTAGAAAATGACATTTACTAGCACTTAGTTTATGACACTTAGTAAAAAGTATCAGTAATTGTGAACAAATGCACCTATTAACAAGTAGGTATTAGAGGTTATTGATACTAGAGTGTCAGTAAATTAAACATCAATAATTATCGACACTAAAGTATCGGAGATAAAAAAAAATTCATTAATAGTTGTTTTAGTGCCAACTCGAACCCGAGACTTCTAGAGTTTAAAATTTTAACAATTGAAACAGAGACCATCGAGCCACATTGAATTAACTTAATTTGTTCGTTTTAAAGATTTTAAAAACAAAAATATAATAACAAAAGGATAACAAAACCTAATTAACGCTAACTCTCACTCATCTCTCACTCGATCTCTCATGCTTTCCCTCATGCTTTCTCTTTCGTTTTTCTTTTCTTGATATCTTCTGTTCTCTTCTCTATTTACAAGTTGATTTCAATTAATTCAAAAATCATACTTTACTGTTATCTTTTCTTTCGTTTTGGTTTTCGTAATCTCAATTTATAAAATTTTTTATTTCCTCCAAAATTAATCTTTCGTTATTTCACTCCGCCTCATAAAGCCAAAAACAAAGGTCCACACACGCGCATGAACAAAGCATATCCTTTTATCTTCCAAAAACCCTAACTTTGCCAGGTAACTCGCTGAGTCTCTCCGGCGCAGCTTCAGTTCGAGTCTCTCCGATTCTCATTGATTCTCACCGGTTTACATCATTTTTAGTGCAGGATTCATCATGAAAGGAGGCAGATCGAAAGCTGACGTGGTAGGAACTGATAGCAAGTGAGTTTTCGTAGTTTTGATAATATCGTATCTGTAGATCTATTCTTTTTTTTTGTTGTTTTTAGCGTCACTTGTATATTTATTTCGTTCAATATTGTTTGTGATTTTTTTCTGGTGTTTAAAGGTTGAAGAGCAAAGGGCGAGAGCCGACAAGCGAACAATGAAGCCCAAGGTCGCGAAAGATCCAAACAAGCCGAAGAGGCCTCTTAGTGCTTTCTTCGTTTTCATGTATGAGTTTCTGTTTTCTTTTTTTTTTTGTTTGAATTTACAAAACAAAAATCATCTTTATGTTTTCCGTGCTGATTTGAGAGTTTTAAATCTCAATTTATTTTTGACGAAATTAAGGGAGGAGTTCAGAAGCGGTTTAAAGAAGCTCATCCTAACAACAAATATGTTGTCTCTGTAAGTGATTACATAATTTTAATGCAAATTTTAAGTGATATATATTTATATTACTTCTTTCCTAACCGATTTTAATGTGAGCTTTCTTATGAATCAGGTTGGCAAAGCTGCTGGAGAAAAATGGAAGTCAATGTCAGATGATGTAAGTATTATATTCAATTTATTCTCTTTTTTTTTTACCTAATTTAAAAAATTGTATGTGTTGACTTGTTTGTTCATATTTCTTTGGATATGCGATGTTAGGAGAAAGCTCCCTTTGTAGCAAAGGCTGAGAAAAGAATGTCTTATTAGAACAAGAACATGCAGGATTACAACAAGCAGCTGGTAATATTTTAGGAATTATTGTTGTTTATAATGACAATTCTGATGACAAAATGATTATTTATTAATGATGATGAATAGCAGAATCATTGGGAATCCGTTTACCAAAATAAATGGTCAGTATTTGAATAGCAGAATCATGATGATTTTTCATAATTAATATTCTATTTCGGAATGTAGGTTCTCTTATATGCTAGAAGACATGTTAAATCTTCACGTCTGTTCTCTTATACACTACAACAGAACTGAGATATAGTAGCATATGAAACGTGCTACTAAAAGTAAACTGTAGCACTTTTCAAAGTGCTATGTTAGCCCATGTTACTAAAAGTGTTTCTTTTTAGTAGCAGTTATGGAATGCTATAAAATTTAATTCTGTAGCATATAATAAAAGCTGCATATTTAGTTTTAGTTGCATTATATAATTGCTATCATTACAGATTATGTAGCACTTAAGAAATGCTATCAAATTGTCTTTTGTAGTATATAATAATGCTGCAAATATGTTATTTGTAGCACTTTGGTCATGCTACAGATTTTAATCTAGTAGCACTTTCAAAATGCAATCACACTGTCTCTCGTGGCATAACAAAAATGCTAAAAAAAATGCTACAGGTTTCATGATATTAGCAATGTTAAGATGCTACAAATTACATGAGTCGTAGCATTTACAAAATGCTACCAAACTCTTTTACATAGCCTAACAAAAATGCTATAATATTGAATGATTTGTAGCATTATTAGGATATTACAAAGTAATGACTTGAAGCATTTAATTACTATAGATTGGTTATTATCACAATTATTAAATAGAATCGGACAAACACTATCAATTTGTACACATTAATTTTTATAACAATATAAAATTACTCTCAACCTATGTTCATACAAGCAAAATATACCATATATATAAAATATTGTATCAAAATAATAGTGTATGAAGATGAACATCATAATTTAAAGATAGATATCAAGTACAAATACAAAGGATGTTTAACTATAAACATAACGTGCCGTATATAAAAAAGGCAATGATTAAACAAAAAAAAAACTATTTCATCTTCAATTTGCATCGGAAACTCCTTTACAAGTAGTATTTATTCACATGACCTGCAATATAAATTGAAAACAAAAATATAAGTACAAAAAATTACTTGATAAGAGCAAATCTAGTGATAAATTTTTGTATAAGTATTTCCCTAGAAAAAATTAATTTAATATCATGATTATTTTACTAAAGAGATTTCAACATAACATTTAAATAACTATAAAATTTTGGTGGCAAAAATTTTCATTTTAACTTACAATATTACAGAGTTCTAATTTTGAGCAGTGAATTCAAATATGCAACTGATCTTGTTCTTAGCAAAAATTTTGACAGAGTCTCCCCTAAAGGATGGACATTTCCTAGAACAAATTACAACTTTTATAACGTATATCATCAACACAACACTTCCAAAATTATATTTTCCAGCCAACAACAACTACCACCACAAGTTATTAAAAGCAATATATGGCGCCTCGAGCTCCAAGTTGTCACATACACTGAAAAAACATGAAGAAATGCTCAAGAAAATATATAAAATTTAATGGACAAGGAATTACCTAAATATGTGAATGACGCAAATTTCAATTTGTAGAGTCTATAACAACTCGATCAGCAGGCCACGCAACTGTACTACCAACAGCCTCTTCAACGTATGTCATATAAGGTGTAGTCTTACATAAATACTTCTCATGTTCTTTTGCTATATCTACCCAAATTCTCATGGCCTTTGGTCCAATAGGAATATGATGAACAATTGAAGGTTCTTTTTCAATTTAAATCTTTAGTAAAATAATCTAGATTTGAAGGTCCAACAGCCTCTCAATTTAAATCACTTGAAGTAAGATTTGAAGGTTCTTTTTCAATTTCATTCATTTGACGCTACAAATTTTCATGTGCAATCAATGTTAGGTGTAAGTGATTGTAGAAAAAGAAATATTATGACTGAACAATTGATTTTCTTACCATAGCATCAGCAGCCACTGCATTTATAGGTTCGCCATTTTTTTGTACGTATTTTTTTCCAAACCTCAACTCTAGATACAGGATTTCCTTTGGTTTTCCTCTAGAAAAAAAAAGTTTGTAGTAAAGTAATGCTCAGGCTTTTGAAAACTTAAAAAAACAAATTGACATTACCATATCATGAGTTGTTCGAGCAATTCCCCTTCGACCTGATGTGTGTGGAATCTGTTTTTTCCTTATTTTTTTGAACTTGTCACTTTTAAACTATATTTAAAAAATAATTTATACTGTCAATTAAATAAACTACTGACACAAATTAACACACAACTAATATAAAAACGCATACCTTAAATTCATCACTAGTTTTTTCTTTAACAAAGTCTTTCCATTCATGAATTGACTTGATATTATCAGGCTTGAGCTGTATCCTTTCTTCTAAATTTTTTGCCTCTAATATTTTTTGCACAACTCTTGATTTTGAAGTCCTCCAAAGTCCTCCCATCTCTTTAAGTATGTAAGCTTTTTGCCATTCATTATCCAACTTGTACCTCAGCTACAATATAAAAATGCATAGTTAATCAAATATATACTATAAAGAAATCATGTTTCGTAATTTGAATGGCAATCATGATATTAAAACTAACCTGAATACAATTCCATAGAATATTTTTCATTTTCAAAGGAACTTTTCTCCAATCTGAAATTGTATACGGTACGATCTCCGGAACTAAACTTCCTAAAAATGAAGACAATGTAACAGATCCTTCTTCTATTGGTTGGCCATTTTCATTAAATTTGACTTCAATCCTATCATCACCATCCATGGCAATGTTCTTCATTTTAGTAGGGCCTCTCTTTCTTTTTGATACTTTTGACTTCTCCAAATGAGCAGTAGTTAAATCCATGGGATCTTTTACTTGGGTATCATATATTGCTTGCAAACATTCTTTTCTCATAGCTGATCCTAGATATAATTCTTTCTTACTTGAACTCAAGTTAATTAATCTACAGCCAAAGCAATCTGAAAATGCCAGAAAAAAAGTTAGCATTACATATATCAAAAACAAAATAATAAAAGAAATATTATATTAGGTAAGAAATTAGATAAACTAAATAATAGAAGCACAAAATCTTACCAGTAACCAATGCACTGTAACCATTTTTATATTCTATTAAAAGATATGCACCATATAAAAGTTTAGCAAATATACTTATTATGAGAAGTTTAAGGAAAAATCACAATATAAAGCATAACTTATATATGCAACAACACATGTACAGCACAACCACAAAAGTTGCATTGCAAAGACATTACCAAACTTAAACATCATATTATTGAAAGATAATAAAAGAGCACCATAAGATAACAAAAATAAAAATATAAACATGTTACACTAATATGTCATTACTACTCCCTCTAACATTAGTAACTTCTTCTTGTTCATTATCACTGTTTATATCCAGTGTTGTTATATCTGTCAGCCCAAAAGTTGTATCAACATTCTCCTCGTACATGTCCGAATCAAAATATCCCCTTGTTGGTGCTTTAAGTAAGACATACCAAGTTGATGCATCATTTTCTTTGGAATAAAATACTTGTTTTGCCTGAGATGCAAGAATAAAAGGCTCTCTCTCATACTGATTTTGACCTTGGTGTAGATTAACAACTATAAAACCATCTTCAATCCTCACACCGTGGCCTTTATTTGCCCAATCGCACTTGAATATTGGAATCTGAAACTTATGATAATCAAGCAAAATTATCTCTCTTATAACTCCATAATATGAGACAACATCAACAACTTGTGCAGTGTCTTTCACACTTGCCCTACATATAGTTGTTGCTTTAATTGAAACTCCACTATTTTGTGTTGACATTTCAACTTCTCTTATATGGAATCGTTGCTGATTAATAATATATCCTTTATAGATCATGGCCTGATTTCTGGGACCAAAGGAAAGCCATTTTAATTCATCCATATCATTATTTGCAACAATAGAGAAGACAATTTGTGCACAAAAAATTAATTAATCAGAATCTTATAACAAAAGCTACCAAATGTACAAATAAAAATCAATTAGCATGCTACCTTTTCTTTCAACCATTTAAAGAAATTATCAGCATGTCTTTTCCAAAGCAAACCCTTATTTTTTTCTAAAATCTTGCTTGATTGCTTTAACTCTTGTAGATGCATCCTAATTGACAATTAAAAAATGAAGAAAAAATTGATTAAAATTATAGTTTTAACAAAAAGTAAATAATGAAATACTTCATATAGCTGTATTGAATAACACATATCGATGTGCACTTTCTAATACTTCATTACTTAAAGTAATTGATGTCCCCCCTAAAATTGGACGACCTTCAAGAATCACATCACTGGAAAAGTCTTTATTCCAATGTTCATGATAACTTAATTCAACATTTTGATTCAAAAACCCACTACAAAAATGCATGCATTCCTCTGCAAGATAACATTCTGCAATACAACCTTCTGGCCGTGCATGATTCCTAACATATCCTTTATAAATCTTCATGTTCCTAATACAATTATATGATGTTAAAATATGTTTATTTTTAAAATTAATTAATTTTAAACTTGAGAATAGATTTTTACCTTTCAAAAGGATACATCCAACGATACTGAACAGGTCCTCCAAGTCGTGCTTCGCATCCTAAATGAATTGGCAAGTGGATCATTATATCAAAGAATGCTGGAAGATAGAATCTTTCAAATATACATAAAGTTTCGTTGATCTCTTCTTCAAGATTTAACATGTCTTCTCTATCAACAATCTTTTGGCATAACTTGTTGAAAAATGAACACATCCGAAATATGGCTTTCATAGATCCCTTAGTTAACAGTCCTTTTAATGCTACAGGCAGTAACTGTTGCATTAAAATGTGACAGTCATGTGATTTCAGGCCCGTAATCTTACACTCATCAACTGATACACAATTTCCAATGTTTGAACTATACCCATCAGGTAATTTCAAATCAAATAACCTTTTGCAGAAGATTCTTTTCTCATCTTTGGTTAACGTAAATGAAGCTGTAGGCAAGCGTAATCTACCACATTCATCGACTTTTGGTTGCATATCTTCTCGAACTTGCATGTCTTCTAAATCTTTGCGGGCATTCAATCCATCCTTTGTTTTCCCATTAATGTTTAATAGTGTACCAATAATACTCTCACAAATGTTTTTTCTCAATATGCTTTACATCCAAATTATGTCGCAGTGGCAATTCCTGTCACATTGATTGAAATCAAATTAGAAAAAGCATTTAGCTATAATCAAAATATATTTAAAATATAAATAAATAAATTATATTTAGTGTTTTGTACCTTCCAAAAAAATTGACCGTTTGTTCCAAATTTGAGAATTTTCAGAATTTTTATCACACCTCTTTCGTTTCTTGTTCCATTTCCCCCAATCATTTTCAAAATCTTTCAAATCCTCAAAAATTTTCTTACCAACCTTAATCCTAGGACATGTTCCTTGCTCTTTTTTTCCTTCAAACCATGCTTTATTTTTTTTGCGGAAAGAATGAGATTGTGGTAAAAAACGCCTGTGACCCCTATAAACAAATTTTCTACTAAATGTCAACCATTCTGAATAAGTGTCACCAGCACATATTGGACATGCATGTTTACCCTTAGTTTTACATCCTGAAAGATTTCCACAAGCTGGGAAATCATTTATCGTCCACATCAAAATTGCCTTTAAGTTAAAAGATTCTTTAGCAAATGCATCAAAAACATTTACTCCAGCTTCCCATAATTCTTGCAGGTCATCTATTAAGGGCTGTAAATACACGTCAATGTCATTACCCGGCTGTCTGGGCCCTGGAATCAGTAAAGTCAGCATGATATTTTCTTTTCTCATACATAACCAAGGAGGTAAATTGTACGTGACAAGCATCACAGGCCAACAACTATATGCAGTGCTTAAATTAGAAAACGGATTAAATCCATCAGCAGCTAGACCTAGCCTAAGGTTTCGTGGGTCATTTGAAAATAAAGGCCATTTTTTATCAATTAAATCCCACGCTAAAGAGTCCACAGGATGACGCATCTTACCATCTTCACTTTTATGAGTAAAGTGCCACCTTAAGTCTTCCGCCAATTTTTGAGACCTAAACATTCTTCTAAACCTTGGTATTACTGGAAAGTATCTTAAAACTTTGGCTGGAACACCCTTTTTTATTTTATTACAGCGCCTTTCCACCTTCCATCTTGAAGAACCACATTTTGGACAACAATCCATTTCCTCATTCTCCTTTCTAAACAAGCAACAGTCATTCACACAGGCATGGATCTTCTCATAACCTAAATCAAATGCCTTTAAAAATTTTCTCACCAAGTAAACTGACCTGAGAAGTACATTATCCGTCGGCAACATGTCATGCAACATCTCCAAAAGTCCATCAAAGCTCTTATTAGACCATCCATTTACTACTTTGTGTTTGTATAAAGCTACAATGGCTGACAATTTTGTGTATTTGGTGCAACCTGGGTATAAAGGTACTTTTGCGTCATCCAATGATTCTTTAAACTCTACATTTCTTCTCTCTTCTAAAGGTTCTACATCTCCATCTTCCATATATCCAGCTGAAAATAAATTATATGTATCGAACATTGTCTCTTCTCTCTTCTTTTTGTTTTCCATCAATTGTTTGTTATTCCCCATGATGAACCAAATTGTGTATGTCGGATCTATACCCTCGATGACCAAATGCTCATAAACTGCCTCAATAGTTTGATGACTTAAATTTCGACAATCTCTACAGGGGCACAACATCTTTACAGGATAACTATTATTCTTTTCAGCCATCTTCATAAAATTCCAAGCAGCATTCATGTATTCATCTGTAGCTCTACCAAATCAAATGCTAAAAGCATGTTAACAATGTATTTTCAGCACATTGGGCAATAGAAATACCTTTCATTACCTGTTTAGATGTACCCATTCTTTATTCATCATCTTAATACCACTGGATAATATCTTTCCTGGCAGACATATTAGTTTTTTTATGTACCCTCAAGCAACATCATAATTCTATATATGCAGTAATGTATGACTAAGATTACAAGAATAATAAAAATAAAGCAAATACTAAAATTAAATTAAAAAGAAAAAACTCAATGATATATTATAAGCAACTAGTATAACTAAAAATTTACTCAGTAAAAAAATTAGAATTTTAAAAAGACAGCAAAATGAAAGAAAATACGCAAATAACAAAAATAGTAATAATAAAAATCTAGTAAGAAAATGCCGAAACACACACCATTGTCTTTGGCAAGTTTACAAAACTTGATTAGTCTGCAATAGGCCAAAAGTTACTGGAGCAGGAGTTGGGTCTTCTACAATTGGGAGGTATTATTTTATCATATTAAATCCAAGGAAAAAAAATCAGCTTCAATTAATTTTCTACCAAACCCAGATTCACAATTAAATACAA